>JAGDQP010002056.1:691-71482 GCA_022664845.1 Lepisma saccharinum | reverse complement strand
ATTTTTTTTTCTCCGCCACACCCTGCAAACCAACTACTACGGAACGTATCAGTAAAAGGAACAAAACCTTGGAGGTCCATTAACCTTCTGCATATTTGTCTTGAAAACAAGGCTAAGATAGTGGACACGAAGAAAAAAAGGAAACTTACTTGTTGTTATATGTGTTGATGAGGATGCTGAAGCCGAAGATTCTAACATACACGTGTTTCAGCTGACAAAGTATACTAGTAGGCACATTGATAACATTCAGGCCACAAGGAAATTTATCCCCTTCTCGAAGCATGTTAACGTACAGGCATTAGTCCCCCACCACACCGCCAAGGAAGGATACGAAAAAAACGCTGCTAAGAAAAAAAAACCTCTCCCAACAGACAAATGAAGAACGTAAATGCGTTCCACCACACTAACACCACCACCACTACACTCTATCCTCCCCACCTCGTACACTCACACACGCTCACACATGTATAATATACACACACATACAAGGTTAGCAGCTATCTATCGTTCCTATATGCGATGTTCGTTTTAGAAGACCAAGACACTAGTGAAGGTTGGCGAGTTCAGTTTTGCTCCAGTATTGATTTTACAGCTTTTCAACTCGCCAGCCTAACCAACTCACTCCGCGATGCTTGTGGGTGAAAAACCTTCGACGAAAAATGTCTTCAGAAACTTTGCATGAAAAACCTCAAAGACTGGCAACACTGCTCTTCGGTAGTTTCTTTCATTTTCTTATTTTTTATTTTCATTCTCATTCCTTTCTTAATTTCGGTTCTCATTTCCCTTTTTTTTCTTTCTTTTTTAATGATTCAGAAACACGTTCTTCCTACTACAAATGTGTAATGTGAAGCACTTGTTGTAGCGTATTTCCGCTGCTGCTCCCCTCCATGACAATCTGCTGCATTCCATGCATCTTTTCGCAACCAGTGTGTGTGTGTGTGTGTGCAACTCATACCTCCTCAGGTCATCCAATACTAACGACTTGTTTCACCACACCATCTAGTTAATGTAGATGAAGAAAGAAGTATTTTAGCAATTTTGAATTTGTTATAGTGTTTCAATGTGTATATACGAGGTTATATTAATAAGTAAGCAAAGTTCTCGTAGTTCTTCCGAGTGTATTCAAGGTCAGATGAAAAGATTGTGTTGCGCTTCGTGATTTATCTGCTATATTAGCATCTTGTGACGAACGAAACTACGATCAAATATTCCTGGTCGACGACTCCACTAGAATGATGATTATCCAATTGAACGGAAGTGTTCGCCTCCTTCGAAAGATAAACAGTGTGTTTCAAAAATGTTTGTCATAAATTTAAGAGTAGATTCCTCACACCAAAACAAGGGGGGAAAGTTGATTTTTTTACTCGTATGATTGGTTCGTTCTGCCATATTTCATCTAACAGGATATGATAAACCAATCAGAACGTCAGTTTACCAGGATCTTTAAGAAAATAAGCAACTGATCTCAGAGACACCTGTCGGTGAACGAATAAAGTTTTCCGAAGTTTGGAGGAATTCAGTACACACTTAAAAATGCATATAGTTCTCTGTAGCACTATTGCGTATAAATTCTTGAGAAGACAGCTGAATACGTAAACTGTGACATTACACTTTGAAAATAAGTAAAGTTTTTTGTTCTGCAATGTCGAACAGTGGAATATTTAAATTTATAACTTTCATTTTCCATATATTTTCCCGGGATATTTCTTTTCGATAATATTGTTACAATTAGGATTATTTCACGACATATCCTCCAGGGTACGTAGTTTCTAAGAGTGGACACGGAGGAAGAATATTCGTGAAGGCTCAGTGAACCGAAAAATATAAAAACCTACCAAATTTTGAACTTTTGTGTCCATTAGGCATGTCAAATATACAGTTCTGAACCACCTTTCCTGAGCAACCGGATGATGAATATACCCGTTGATTGGTTATTGCAGTTTCAGACTGCTCAAGGAATGTGGTGAGGGCAAGGGGTTTTGACTAGAAAAAGTATCGGAAAGTGAGGGCATGGGGTGAAGACTGGAAAAAGTATCGGAATGTGGTGAGGGCATGGGGGTGTTGACTAGAAAAAGTATCGGAATGTGAGGTCATGGAGTGAAGACTGGAAAAAGTATCGGAATGTGGTGAGGGCAAGGGGTTTTGACTAGAAAAAGTATCGGAATGCGAGGGCATTGAGTGAAGACTGGAAAAAGTATCGGAATGTGGTGAGGGCAAGATGTTTTGACTAGAAAAAGTATCGAAGTGAGGGCATGGAGTGAAGACTGGAAAAAGTATCGGAATATGACGGCATGGGGTGGAGACTGGAAAAAGTATCGGAATGTGGAGAGGGTGTAGAGAGTAGACTGAAAAAAAACTACCGAAAAGTAGTGAGGCGATGGGAGATTAGATTGGAAAAAGTACATTATCGGAATGTGCTGAGGGCATGGGGAGTAGACTTCAAATCGGACAGTGCGTTAGTTGTTTTGAAAATTTTCGTGCTGAGGACCAGTCTCCACGATCAGGAATGTAGAGAACGCAGGTCAAGGATGGATAACGGCACTTTGAACCCATTATATGAAGATAAATCCACGCATTACCATTGCCCGACAGTTCAACGTTTCCATTTCTACCATTTCTGACCATCTACAATTGGGTACTAGTACTACCGCCTGAACTGACAAACATCCATTACAAACAGCAGCGGGTTCCTTTTTAACAATGACCAATTCAACTGACGAAATAGCACCAACAGCCGTAATAATAATAATTCAGCCGTTGCTGGTCAATAGGCAGGGTTCTCACAGGAGCCAAAACTTTTAGAACATAGCGCATTAGTATTTACAAATTACTACGAAATACAATGGACAGCGATCTCGAGATCTTGTCTATTAATGAGTATTGAGACTTCATTTAAATAAAGACCTCATTTGAAAACCTACCACTCATGAATGGACAAGATCTCGAGATCGACTGGGTTTTCAGTCTAAAAACTCTACCAGCCGGTTCAGTGACAATAACCACTAAATCCCGACACCTCTCATTTTTCTGTTTAAACTTCAACCTTGACCCCGCTCAACCTCGACCTCGATGTCACTCAACCTCGACCTCGCGATCTCACTTCGACCTCGCTCAACCTCCACCTAAACTTTGAGGTCGAGGTCGGACCTTGCAAGGTTAAACACCCCTGGTTATAACTGCTATAGACCTTTTAGACGTGTTACACGTCGACCTATCTTGTTGGTAACCGTACTGTATGTAACTCGATGTCAACCAGTTGGTTAAAAACATGTGTAAATAATGTTTGAGAACGTGGAGTGCTCTGCAGAGAAAGAGAACATGAATGTTGCAATTGACATCAATCACACTCAGCACCTTGAAACGTTGTAAAAGATGGACGGCTGGGTTGCCGCATTTATTGTAATGTGAGACGTTGGCTTAAAGTCCATTATGTCATAACGTTTGCATACGTTGCATGTTAGGTATGTTCTAAACGATAACTCGGGGTCTCCCAGTTTTACAACTGCAAATTATGAATAGGCCTCAACTTAGCGGTGGCTAGAAGCTTAGCGGTTAATCCTAAAATGCAGACAATTGCATAGAAATATGTAAGATTTTCTAGAACGTCATATATGTCAGTGGCTTTGCAGTATTTTCCTCGCGAAGACAACTTTACCATTGACTCTTGTACACGCTTTTCAATACTAGTTCGCTTTACTTGGATATTCGCTCTATATCGCTAAATTAAAACCATTCATTCATTCAGAGGGTGTTAAGTGGTCAAAATAACTTCTCCCCATTGCTGCATTACCTAGTTTTGAAGGCAAAAAGTCCGCTACTTGTTGATTCAACTAACAAGTAGATCTCACCACTTCGCCGTTGCGTTAGTAAAATAAAACAACTACTGTCATAAAGTAGGGATTGACAAAAATTTTAGCTGCTAATGAGCACTAGAAGAAATATGGGAAAACTAAGTGGAAACATGAGAGTGGGAAAGCCTTGTACAATATATTTTGATATGATCCCCATCTATTTCGAAAAGAATCGATCTAGGAACTATAAAAATACATGGTTTTTCCCACATTCATGTTTCCATTTAGTTTTCCCATATTTCTAGTGCTCATTAGCAGCTAAAATTTTTGTCAACACCTAATATTCATCCCTACTTTATGACAGTAGTTGTTTCATTTTGCTAACGCAACAGCGAAGTGGTGAGGTCTACTTGTAAGGCTGCTTTTATGCAAACACGTTTTTCAAGCGACTTTCGAACCACACAAACGCTGCGTTCTATAAAACAATGGAAGCAAAAGAGTACATTCACGCAAATCACGCCCGAGTTTCTGCGGTCACGTTCTCAAACTCACCCGTCGTTTATCTACAGAATGCGCAAAGCTAATATTCATTAAACAATCCTACCCCCCTCCAGAGAAAAACGAAGAAAAATGAACATGGCAGCGTTGCCAGGCGATTACGATAGTTGCTGAGTACCCTTGCTATATAAGTCATTTGTGAAAGGTAGTGGCAACACTGAGATCATCTTTTATTTCTTTTTAACCCAGCTGCACCTGTGTACTATGTGCAAAGGTCGAAAATTGTTGCTAGTGTAATTGCTCAGAGGTTTTTGTTCAAAATAAAAACATTAGAACACAGACGTAACTTTTTTTTTTTTTAAGCAATTGGGATTGTCAGAAGAATATAAAAACCGAAGTGTGAAGAAGAATCAATGGATTGAAGTGAATGCTACGTTCAACCCAGAATTCGAAGGATTAGATGCCAAGGACAAATTAAACTTTTAATGTTTGATAATTGTTATTATTATTATTATTTATATTTGCGGACGGACTGTATTTGCATAACTTCACAAGCACTACTTATAGAGTATTACTTTTTAAGGCTGTTGCCGCCAGGCGTGTTCATAGCTTCGATGGATATCGTTAATTTCAATTTTAATTTATTTATGGCCTTTTGGCATCTTTGGCTCAAGCCGGGTGGGGGTATGTAGGATGTAGAGAGGATGAGGGAGGAATCGACCAAGTACCATCCCGGCATCCGACTGGTAGAACAGCGGAAAACTTTGGAAAATCTCAGTCAGAATGGTCGGTCGTGGGACTCGAATCCACGTAACTAACTACCCATTGTCAATTATAAGTGCAAATCGTTACTTCCTGGACTACAGGGGTTGGGTGGATATTGTTATCAGAATACCAAAATATGCGAACTGGTAGTTGTTCCATTCCAGGTTTTTAGGGAGATGGAGATTGATACTGAAGTAGAGGAAAAGAAGTGACTATGAATTATTGACTTTTCTTCATAATTATTAAATAATTTGTGAACTGATAAGATCTGCTCTTCCGTGAAGGGCGTTTTGGCACTAAAAACAGTGAATTTCCCAGGCAGGGCGTTTTGGCACCAAGTCAACGATAGAAAAGGACCTCTGTCATCCTGTCTGTCTTTTTGCTTTAGCCCAAAGTGGTTGGTACCGGGTGTTTTGGGGGTCAATTGCGGGCCCCAACAAGTTGGAGTAAACCGAAGCTTATTTTGTTGATAGGAATTACCGATTTCTAGATACGGCCAAAATCGGCCTTTTGTATGAAGACTATGCACTTTTTTTAATAGGCAGCCTTACAAAATAAGTGATATCAGTATAAAAAAAACCTTCGGGGTAAAGACAAGAGTGACGCAAGAATTCTACTCACAAATGAAGTGATATCCATTTTGCGAGTTACTTTTTTTGTTTCACTATGGCGGAAGGATAATTAATCTCCTAATTTTATTACAAAGGAAACACTTCCGTCAGGAATTTTTCGGCCCAAGCTCAATCCTGCCCGAATGTACCTAGGTCCGGCCTAGCCCGGGCTCGGAAAGCTTTAGAAGTTTTTGGCCCGGGCCGGCCCGATAAGTTTTAAAAATTTCTTGGCCCAATCCCGGCTAAACCAGATAAATTGTATAAAGTTTTGGCTCGAGCCCCAATATATTTGTATCTAGCATAATAATAATAACAATAATATATAATGCATACAAGCCTATGTGAGTGTTTGAACAATGTGCGCTTAGATTTGCTAGTCATTTTAATTTCATTCTACAGGATTGCCGTTTCAATTTATTTCTAACACAAAGGATCAAAATAATCCTTTCGCTCTGAAGAGTAGGATTACTTGTAGTCGCAGGTTTCTTAAATCCAGCAAAGAAGTAGCTAGTCAAAGTATAACTTTTATTTACATATCAAATTATCAGAAATTTAACCCCACCTGCAAGACATACATTTTCACGGTATTTAACACCGTTATTAAACTGCAACACTGACTTCATCCACCATTTCTTCCTGCGGGTCGCTGAAGTGGAGAGAAGAACAAAGAGTGCGGTTTCCTTTCATTTTTATATCAAGAAGACAACTCTGACTGTTCCCCCCCTGAGATCCAGTGGTTGGATTGACCATATTCTGGTATTGACACGGACCATCAGAGGAAGCTTCAATACGCATACTGTCTTTTGATATTTATTGAGGGAAGGGCATGCGGTCACTCGTGTGACTGCCGACTGGGGGGGGGGTCAACACCGCGGTGAACAACTAATCCTCTATAGCGAAAGTGGAGCCGCTAAGCAACACCAACTGCAAATATTGCATTGTTTGTAATACCTTTCACTCCACATGGCGTGCACACAAACTTGAACGTTTAGCTTTATTCCAATTATCGTTTAACGAAAGTAAATAATTATTGAACTGCTTTAAAGAAGTGCAATTAATCGGCCCGGGCCCGTCCCAAAGAAATAGCGGAGCTGGCCCGGCCCGTGCACGTCTCTACCGTCATAGTGATACAAAAAAAGTAACTAGCAAAATGGATAATGGATATCACTTCTTTTATGAGTAGAATCCTTGCGTCACTGTTGTCTTCGTCCCGAAGGGGTTTTTATACTGATAAGATGTACGACAGAATAATCCAGTTAACTGTAATTAATTAATAATTGGCAATTATCCTTAAATGCACGCAACCTTGTCATAATATCTAAGAGCACCAACGCTTTAATTTTCCAATTCATAAGATTAATTCATTCATTAAAAGCGTGCTTTTAAATCCTTTTTAATTTTGTTTTCTGTATAATAGATTATTAAACTCCCTGCGATACAGGCAACCCAAACTTCACACAATAGATGCAGCGTTGCGTGCATTTAAGGATAATTTCCAATTATTTAATTAATTAATTACAGTTAACTGCATTATTCTGACGTATATCTAATGATTGAATATCGTATTGTCATCGGAAGCAAGCAAGTTTCAAAGAAATTGGATTACGGGAAGTGAGTTAAAAATCGATTGCAAAATTTGTACCGAACAGACAGACAAGCAAGCCAGTTAATAAAAATGTGTTAATAATTACTTAGCGGGAAAATATTGAAAATGTTCCTCTTCTATTCTACCAGAGCCCCCTCCTCACGAAAATCCTATATCCGCCATTGGTTTGTGTGTGTGCACTTAATATTACTCTGTCCTGCCGACGCCCTTGTGAGAAAAATTCTTGACGAACTTCAGCTTTCTAGGCTAGCGTTCCGCAAACTGTGGGCCGCGGACCACCAGGTATGTCATTGGACAGGCACAGGGTGGTCTGTTGAATCTAACAACTAATAAAACTGGCCTGCACTTCAAAAATAGTTTGGGGAACGCTGTTCTAGGCCACCGGAAAGTGTATTTTCGATATCCGGGTTGAGGGGCGTTGTTGGGGTACTTATTTAATGGGATGATTGCAACTTTTTATTTTTCCCGTAATTCCAACCTGCTCACAAATCTTCATGCCGAATTTCAGCTTCTACGCTAAACTGTAGGTCCCGTTCTTAGAACGTCATCTTCATCTGATGGAAGGCACCATCGGTTCATCTGATCCAGGGTCCTTAGATATGCCTTCCGGCAGAACAGCCATCATCATCATGACAACACTGAGCTGCAGCCCGGGGAGAGTATAGGGTTTTGTGTCCCCATCCTATTTTATGAACAAGATGTCACATGGCAGTCAGTTTCATTTCTTTCGCAAATTCCCATAGATTAATCTCAACAAATGGGGAAGTTGACTTGCAACATTGTTTTCTTTCACTGATTTATATTCTTTACATCTTTTTTTCTGAGTTTCTCAGGATTTGCTTGTAGTTGGTAGTAGAAACAATTAATAAATTGTCTTGTTTTCCCCCGTTTTTTAATGTTTAAATTTATAACTTGTCCCTATTTTGTGTTTCAAAAATCTGGTCACCCTAGGTTACACCAAAATAATTCTGAAGCCCTTATAAATTACTAACAGCGGTATCTAAACAGGGCCGGTGCTAAAGGGGGCTAGAGAATTCCGATATAAAGAATAAAGTACGCACGAATAAATCTTTTTCACTTCTCGCATATATAGAAGGCACTGGCAACACTGCTGATCGCATCTTTTTCTCGTGACGTATCGTGACAAAAAAAAATAACAAAGAAAAGTATTTTCTGCCTGATTTCAAGCCGCAGCGTTTGCATAAAAGGCCTCTAACTTCCAAAATTACCGTCAGATCATATCAGTACTATCTAACTCAATGAATCTTGTACGGAATGTTATATAGTTTGTTCACTTTTGCTCAAAATGCGTACAGCTTCGAACAGGTTACTTCTATAGACCAATAGTCTTCAATAAACTCATAAGATGTAAATGAATCTTATCTCATCGAGCAACTGGTTTCTCGTAGAAAAATTAGAATACAACAGAAATTTCAGGACACAATTTTCAACATTACTAATCCTCAAATGTCTGCAACCCACACAGTATTTACTAGAATCTAATGCCCACTTTTTATAAGGCTGATTTTAGTCTCTAAAATCGGGGTGGGCATAAGAATCGGTTGGCTCACTACATGTGCTCACACGATGCGTATACGAAATTAATGTTAAATTTTCTTATAGAAATTTATATTCACAGTAACCTGTACTGTTTTGAAAGTATTAATTTTATTTTTTGGTGTGCAATCTTAAGTGCAGAAAACAAAATTTTACGCACTCGGCAATATGCCAAAATGCCATTAATATTTTACATTAATCATATACTGTATATAACACAACAGAAAGGAACAGCATGGCATGGGTGGCCCAAGGAATCTCAAGAATTTTTTAGAACATTTCTGATTACATTATTGACACATGTCATATTAAGAGATTACTATTGTCAAAGTTAAGTGACGTTTCTAGTTACAAAATACCTAGAAATCAATGGACTACAGCTGTTATCAATATTAAACATTTTTGTTACAACTCACTCGCTCGAACTTTACCCTCTTGCAGGGCAACCTGCCAGCGTTGCGGCGAACTAACAACGAGCTTCTGGATTGCGTATAATAAAGAAAAACACATAATCTGACTTTTCTAACTTAACAAAAGGCAGTGAACTTCATAAAATCTGAAAATGTGTACAAAAGAAGTTATTTTTCTTAAAAAAAAAAAAAAAAAAGTTTTGAAAGAACTTCGTCGGGAATTGAATCCAGGTTACCCGAAAAGCAATCCGAAGACTTAACCAGAAATCCAGAACACCAAACGATCAACTCTCTAGTGTTCTTTATGCAGTACTGCTTACGACATGCACACGAGTCAAAACTGTACCGACTGAGTCCCTTTTCGCTTGTAGCAAATTACAAACAAAAAATATGAGCCCTTCTTCCTGCAAAATATCAAGATAGGTAAGTATTTACCGCGGGAATACGACTTGACAATATTGGAGCTATATGATTGGACATAAGTCATCCTCAAGGACAAACAGTTTCACATTTATAAGCCGCTTTAGTGTACGAAGTTTAGTTTTAAAAATGGATCTACATAAGTGGTTCTCAAACTTTTTTTATTCGTGGCACACTATCCTTTGTAGTGCGTTCCCGCGGCAGACTAACGTACGAGCTTGTAACAGTGCGTGACTCATAAGAGCCTACAAGCTCAACATTCTTATTAATAACTCAATTTTTAATTGTAAGGCGTAAACAAATCAATAATTTCCCTGTAAAAACGGTTCCTATTTCAAACAAACACTGAGTGAAATAATTTAAATTACTTTTACCAGCAAAATTACAGTCGAAGTTTCGCGACACCTGTTGAGAACCACTGATTTCCATCATGAAATATTTCAGGTGAAGTAGTTCTAGTAGTAGTCATGAGATGACGCTGGCGTCCCTGATCTAATGTGATACCGTAATTGCCACATTCTGTAAACCGTAAGAAAATGCACATGATTTTTTTTTATAATGTTTAGTTTATATTATGTTGGAATATTTTTCATATTAGATATTTGTATAATGTAGCAAAACAGAGATTTGTATAATGTTGTAAAATCGTATAAAAATAAGTGAAGAAAACACTTAAAGAGATTGATAAAAAATAAATGAAATTTTAAATTCGCAACTCCTATTTGTTGTTCTATCAATAGGGTGAATATGATGTGTTAAATTAAAAATGTTATGTAATTGCAGTGTTGTCAGGCAGAGGGAAATTTCCCGGAAAACGGGGTAAATATGGGCCACAAGAAGAGAAAAAAATAAAAATCGGGAAATTTTGTTGAATCTTTTTGGCACATTTTGTTTAAATTTTCCAGCAAATTTTTAAAGAAAACTTAGAATATGGGAAATTTTTACAAAAAATCAAAAAAAAAATCAGTACTTTGAGGGAAATACTGCGACGAGAACCTGACAACACTGTGTAATTGTCTCAATCGTGCTGCCAACCTGAAAGTTTTATTTCTTCAAATGAAACTACGTCGGTTACTGGATATTCAGTATCCTCTGGTGGTGATGGCCTAAATATCAGATGTGAAATGATGCAGTGTTGCTAACTGTAAATATTATACCCGGTTAAACATTGAAAATATTAACATTTCGAATATTTTATATATATATTTCTCAGTTGGCAATACTGTATTATTTCTTCACATGATGTTCATAATCCTTAGACAATATCAAATATCCAATAAACCGATATAGTGTCATTAAAAACACAGGCCCGATGACGTCACATTTTAACTTCCAATACAAATAACCCCAAAACGTAGTTTTACTTTAGTTAATTGCTTATAATTTGTCAAGAAATGTTAATTATATTTAGAATACGTCCTAAGAAACTGATTTTGACTCCTGCATCTCGGATATGAGAAGGGTAAGTTATTATCATTATTATTTGCTATCAGGAATTCACCCAAGAAGTTTGTCGGTCGAATTCTCTAGTACATATGTTTGTTAAAAGTCCATTAACTGACTACTGTAATCAAATTAGTACGTAGATGTTCCATTAACTCGCCATTACTTTCAGTGTTGCCGAACGCTGTGAGATGTGCCTTGACGCAGCGAAATTTATCCCTAAATATATTTTGAAAAAAGAAAAAAAATATCACTGCATGGAAATTTAGGGATTATCTGAACGTATCATTTCGCTATATTCAAATCTATATTGCTTTCCCTTATTCTTAAAATGTTTAATGATATCTTTAAAGGATCGATGGGGGCGTGGTGGCTCAATGGTCACCGATCCAGGTGGTCGTGCTCGCTAGTGCGGTATTCTGGCGACCCAAAGATGGTGGGTTCGAATCCCACCTCGGGCATGGATGTGACTTGAACTGTGCTGTCAGTAGTTAGCGATGCAAGAACAAGTACACACAAGTAATACACAGGCCCGTAGCCAGAATTTTGTTAAGGGAGGGGGCACATATAAACTCTTTGTCTCAAATACATATGGCCCTTCTTAACCGAGTAGTTAACACGCTTTTTGCACTTGAGCATGGTTCCGGGTTTGATTCTCGTTAGAGAATCGAGATTTCCGGTACAGAGTAAGAGCTACGAACAAAGAATAAATGAACTCCAGTCCAGAATGCTAGAACATAACGGCTGAGTAACTACTGCTATTTTAAAAAAAAAATGTTCTGTAAGAACTCGTTTTTATTCATACAAAAAATTTATCCGAAGAAACTGTTCTTACAGAATCACCTGAATAGGCAATTCTAATAGCCTGTTGCTTATTCTTAGGGTTTTAAAACCTGCTGTAGTTTTTCTGTAGTTAATCTGTAAAACTAAATATATATATATATATATTACATACCTGACCATTAAAACTTCGTCAGATAAAATAATAGCTGAGCAAAGCAAATACGAATTATTTAAAAACTAAAAGTTTCACCAACTACCTAACAACTTGGCTTCATCACAGTGTGTCTGATGAAGCCAAGTTGTTAGGTAGTTGGCGAAACTGTTACACTGTTTTAGTATTTAAATAAAAAAAAAAGTATTTGCTTTACTCAGCTATTATTTTATTTGAAGTATATAAAAGCAGAAAATCAAAATTCTTGTTTCTATTTTTGTATCAGCGAAAGCTGATTTCTGATTATTTACTTTGCAAAAGAACGGAAAGATCAAAGATGTTTGCAAGGTGATTAAAATTTTGATTGTCTTTCCTGGGGTGCGTAGTCCCGCATCCAGGATATCTGAAGAGATGCGCCCTTCTCGTAGACTAACTTTTGTGAACTCATTGAATAATCCCCTACATATGAGAGCAAAGATGCAATCCCATCCTTTAGCCATTAACTGATATAAGTCAACAATCGTAATCACAGTTATATGATAACCTTTATTTGCAATTTGCTCTTTGTAACTTTGATTTTGTGACCATTTTTACAGCGCAATTTTCAGCCGAGGTTTGTTTCTGGCGAGCAGACTGAGAACATATTCTACGTTGATTTCAATGTCACTGTTCACTGACAACTGTGTCAGACCATTTCACCTGTCCTCTGTCCTAGCCGAGCGAAGATATGATTTAATTATCCTCAAACTTGAGAAGCAACGTGTTCAGGTGTACACGTTGTTATATAAGTTTAGTCTCAAGAATCTGCAACAGCTTGTAGATATTCGGGTACAGTTCGTCAGAGCAATGAGCCATCGATCGACAGCTGTACGAGGACACTCATTTGCAGGCACATTTTCCCACTTATTTGGCCACAATTTCAATTCTGCTTTGACCATTATCTGCTTTCTTATAAAAGATTGCCTTGCTCGCAAGTGGTTAGTGGGCAAGGGCCCCTTGTTCCGACACCCCAGCACACAATATAGCTGTGAAGAAGGAGCCTAGTACTAGAATTGAATACCAGCTATTACTATAACTTCCATGTCGGGACAGAAAACAAGAAAATAGTACAAATTCGAACTGCCTACAGCTCACTGTAAAGAAAAGGTTTAATTATTTTTGAAGCTTGATACATAAAGAGGATAGAGAGTGAAAGTTATTATACTTTATTAATAATAATTAACAGCAATATGTAAAAATTATGTACATGTTAATGTATAATTGTTTTGAAAAACCAATGAATCGTTCGAAAAGATGCTATGTTCCCGGGAAATTAAAAAAAAATAGTCCGAGTCGTAAGGGGGGGGGCATGTGCCCGGGTGCCACCCCCTTGGCTACGGCACTAATAATACAAGTAAACAAAAATGGCAGACCGCTTACCTCTTGTGCTAGGGGTCGTCGGTTCTATCCCTGTTCATATCATGTGACCTTTTGTGGTGAACAAACACCGTGTACGTGGGTTGTCCAGTTTCCTTCCACTTTCTTCATTCCACCATTTCAACCATTATCATCCACCCTGCCTGTGCCAAAGTTTCCTAAAGGCCTTAAAAATAGCTCGAAAGTGTTTTTTTTCTTCGTCCTCAAATGTAACCAACGACTCTTGATTTTGCCGTACAATATGTCAAGAAACTTCTTTTGCATCGAAATATTGGTTGCAGAAATATTTAGCATGAACAATAAACGCTTGAAGACAACTAGACAAGTATGTAAGCATTTTTTTTTTTTTATGGGCTTTAGACATCCCAGGTTCAAGCCGGGATAGAGTGCTAACAGGATGTTGGAGGAAGGTACAGGCATAGAAGACTTTTCCCGCCGCTAAGGAGCTCGTGATATTGAACCCTGCCGCTAGGTGACCTCTGGCGACTAGTTTCAGTCGCTGGTTCTTTCCAGTAGTAGCAACCAGAATCACGAAACGGCAGGGTTCAAAATCACGACGCCTATTAATTTTTTGCGCAGACGAAAATAGGTAAGAGGTGTAAGTATATATTATTATTTTGTCTATGGTAGGGGCAGGGACTAGTTTATAGACTATTTTGACATTTGCTCGGTGTGACTCAGGGAAAACGATCGATAACAACCTGCAGGAATAAGCTTACAGGAAAAAAAAAGGATGAAAAGGGAAATTTTGAAGCTTCAGGAGGGTTAATGGCAGACTAAAATATTTGCAACACTGCTTTCAAGGCACTTATCAAGTAGGATTAATAACACAGTTAAGATTACAAAAGGGGAAGCGAAGGGGGGGGGGGGTTTCAAACTCTCGGTATTCCAACACAACAAATTATACACGATGTTTTTGCCATTTCGCGCCACAAACAGTACTGCAGTGATTTCTGTTGAGATTAAAATCGGTAGATGGCAGCATTACATTCGTTACAAAAAGTTCAATTAACTTCAATCCTCTATCCTCTGGCTGGTAAAATTGGAAAGTTAAATTATTGAATGAAAAATTCACAACACAGCTGCAGTTTCCGTATAAAAAAAAAAGGGTAAGTTTAATTGTAATGGGAGAGAAACAGTGGAAAATACCGTAGGTAAGTCGTAGTAAGTACGGAAAATGCCACAGGGAGAAAATCAGATGAATTTGTTTTGACCAGGGGAGGAAAACAAGGGTTGAAAATCGGTCTTTACCCGGGTAAATCGGGTAATATATCCTGGATTGACTGAAGTATTATCTTGAAAATACTGGCAAGTTATTTAAAGTGTACTATATTATTGTTATAGTATAATATTATTCTTAATGTAGGCATTGAAACAATATCATTATTGTGTTGATGTTAAGTCAAAAGACATTTAGGATGAATGGATATACGAACAAATAATCCTACACAGACCGCAGAGTGATATAATCGATATGGATTGATTGATGGATATAACATTTTACGTTAATTTGACAGCAATAAAGAAATTCAAATGTTAGAACGTGTAACGAAGTCACAGATCTAAAAAGTTGATATTTTTTTTCCTGAAGTTAAAGCAGAAAATAGGACACAGAAACTTATTTTAATAGTAGAAAAAGATATGTACTTCTGATAGGCCTACTACAAGACACTTTGTAACCAAAAACTACCGAAGTGCACAATAATTTATCTAAAGCAAGGCGTCATATATCTACTTCAATTGCCATGTTGCAAAAGTGCGTAGTGTCAAGTTCCATGCAAATTCACTACATACAGAACGGTAATAATTACCCGGCTCATACGTATGATGAAACACCAATAGAACTCATTTCACAAATTATTATTTTTTTCATAATGTGAATATGAATAGTCCTACTTACAGCAATGTTTATGAAGCTAAAAATGTGATGGAAGTGAAGCACCCGAATTATTTTATTCAGTCTACGTTACGTGCTAACGTTATTAAGTATAAATTTATTCATTATTTCCCTGTGAAGTTGACTGAACGTATAAGAAATATGAAAAAATATATATATAATGTCTCTTTAACCACAAACTTGTATTGCAATGCAACATGAAACGCTAGTTTTATCAGCCACGTGGTTTTTAACTGGTAGGTGGAACTTGTCACGTGCTGTAAAATTACTTTCAGTGAATCACTGATAAAATACGTGGTAACATTTCTTTTTAAGAGTACCCACAGAAAAAAAAAATCAACTTTTGTTTTTTAAAGGGGAAAAACGCAGGAATTGAAACAAAATTACTTCTGGAGTTTGTTCTTCCCATTTCTCACCCCTTCAAGGTCAACAGCAAGTTTTAAGGGTGGAATTTACCCCCTGTGCGAGGCTAGGAAGGACCTAACGGTCACGTCGGATTGAATGAATACAATTGTAAATGGGTTTAAGTTCGTCATGGAAGTGGTGGTGGGTTTGGTAGTCCCTTGTAACCGCACACACACATATTCCCAAGAAGCCAGACAGACGAAAAGAGGGTTCCGAAAAAGAAACAGATGAACATCGGTAGCGCGCACATTCCATTTCCAACAAGTACCAAACTACGCATTCATTTAAACTGGGAAGGCGGGTCATTGACCTATTGTTGTACTTAAAAAAGTTTTATCGTCAACATGCATTACAACAGAGGAAAGGAAAAATAACAACAATATACTCACCTCCCTCGGCCCCAACTTCCATGCGTATTGTTAAACACTACCATGAGCTTGCTGTAAGTCGAAGACGGCAAGATTCCTCCATCCCTTTACTACACCAGACTCGCGGACGAACTGAAGAATTAACAAGCTTCACCGTCACACAAAACCCGCGGTGAGAATACTTTTTTTTTTTTACATGTGTTCTTTTCAGTTTTTTTTTCTCCTTCTTTACTAGCTCGGCACTTCAAGACGAGCGAACGTCCCCGTGACACTACACTGAGTCTTCACGTGATTGGTTGTGTACAGCACGTGATCATTCATCCAGTAATTATTCTTAGATAGCACGTAGATGAGAACCAATGGATAATACCGCTCTTTACTTAAACATGTGCTCGTGGGGCGGTCTAAAACTTCGGATTGTTTTTAAATTTCTCTTTCTGTAGAAGTAAACCTACAATACTGCACAATTTCCTGTCAATTTTTTATCCAACAATACATTTTTTTTCGTCTGAAACAATGAAAACAACGCGTTCTTGCAAATACCGTAAAATGTAATTGATATTTGATAATTCAAGACGCAGACGCGTACTTTTTTTTTAACCATAATTTTCACTATATTGAAAATGAACTAATATTCTGAATATTTCCTACTTGTAATTGCTCCAAGTTTTATATTATTAGCGCTGTTCTATATAATACAAAATTGTTCTAAATATTGTATAAAATACTTGTCTAAGGCTTATGTTTGCTGGATTTTTCAGTTGAAGTTTTCGCTTTATTCTATCTAGTTGAGGCAATCTGATTTTTTTTTTTTTCTGATTGAGTCACTTCCATTATAGATAGTATGGTGTTCCTTTTTAATTTATTTACCTTTTGGCATCTTTCGTTCAGACCAGGATAGGGTAGGGTAAAGGGTGGGGGTCGGACAGTGTTTTCATAAGGTTCCATCCCGGTACTCGCCTGATGAAACGGAAAACCTCAGTCCGGACGCGATCCATGGATCGAACTCGCGTATCTATCCATTGCCGATCCGAAGTCCGCGATGTTACCGCCTGGACAACCAGAATTGTGTCCTTCTTGCCTGATTCGTTGGTTAAATTTGGAAAACCTCATACTTAGGTCATGAATCATAAACAAAAAATGTAAAAACTTTAAAAAGAAACATTCCCCGCTACAGGGATTCACAACCCCCTTTATCTACTGATTTAAATTTTATTTATTTGTGACCTTTAGGCAACTAAGGATCAGGTCGGGATAGAGGAGGGGAGAGAGTGCGGAAAGGTATCGACAATCAGGACCTAAGTTGAAGGTACCATCCCGACATTTCCTTGTGTGACAGGAAAAATCTGTCAGGAAAGTTGAATTGAACCCACGAACGCTAGCACTGAGCCACGGTCGCTTGATATTTGCATTTTGATCAACAGTGGTCCAATCTAACTAGGAAGTAGCGCGCAACTAAGCATAGAATTTCTATTTATTTATTTTTTTTTTAGTAATCAGATCAATTTTATGCAATAACTAATTTATAAAGATTTTTTTGAAATTAATTTTTATGTTTATCATAGTTGCAGTAAATATTAACATATATGGCAACCCTGTTTAATAGAAGTAACAGCAATATTTAATAACGTTGACGTTCGTGTGATCGGAATTACGGAGACATGGGCGTAATCATCAACTCCATCATCATTGCTAAATATATCGGGTTATAATTTATTTAGGGTAGACAGGAAAGGAAAGGGTGCCGGGGGCATTACACAAATCAACACCATGGCTAACAAAGAATATTCATGCACTTAGGTCTCAAAGAGATTCTGCTTATCGCAAGTGGAGAAAAAGTAAAGAAGAAGCCGATTATGATAGGTATCGTGTTCTCAGAAACAAAACAAATGAAACATACATACACACTTTTCCGGAATCAAACATCCTCAAAATCCTTATGGAACAATATAAAGGGTTTAGGAATAGGAAAAGATAAACAATTACTCCCTCCTGACTTGTGGTCGCCAGATGAGCTAAACAAAGAATTTGTTACATATAACTTTGCAATAACTAGTAGGCAAAAGGATTAAATACTAAAAGAACAAGCTTCAACAACATTTGTAAACGTGCCACATGAAAAATTCTACCTCCAAACGCTGACAACACAAGAGGTCGCAAGAGCGATTAAGGGTATAAAGTCCAATGCAACTGGAGTTGATAATATATGAATTGCATTAATAAATAAAATAATAGATGTCGTGACACTAATACTAACACACATGTTCAACTTCTCTCTATACACTGGGACCTATCCGTCACTGTGGAAAATGTCGCTATTTTCCGTCCAGACTTAAGACTACACTGTTGCTCTTATGGCAACAGCGATGCCAGTTTGACTGCTAAATAAAAAAACGAAACTGAACTTCCTGCAGCCGTTCTCTCACTTCGGGTTGCCATAACCAAGCGGCAACACTCCAGTCGCTGTTAGTTTTCCTCCCTGATAGGCAAATGAAACTATCGTTATATTAGATAATTAAATATATGTAAATGAACAAAGGAATTAGGAAATTAATTTTCGTAGTAAATTTAAATATAAAACCTTTACGGGGATCACTAAAGAGAAATAACAATAAAAGAAATTTCGTGTGCGTCAGGGGGTAAGTTCGATAAATAAAACTGCAACAGTATAGACCAAACTCTGGATTGGTAATAGTACAGTACACCCTATTTCCAAGAAAAGTAAAATTACAAAACCCGAGGAATTACAAAACCAATAAATATTCTCCCCGCAATATCAAAAGCTCTCGAAAGAATAGTCCACAAGCAACTTATTACTTATCTTGAAACTAAATAACCTTTTAAATAAATTCCAGTCCGACTTCGGAAGAAACCACAATACTATCACGGCCTTAGCAAAGATTATCGATGACTCAAAAGTTCCAAACGACAGTAAGAAAATCACAGTGATGACACTTTTAGACTACAGTAAAGCTTTCAATTCTGTGGATTTAGATATACTTGTTTGCAAACTGCAGCAGTACGATTTCACTTCAATCACATGTGAGTGGTTTAAATCATATCTGAACGGAAGAAAGCAGGCGGTAACAATGAAATTTCGAGCTGTTTAGATGTAAAGTATGGTGTCCCTCAAGGATCAATTCTATGTCCTATTTTGTATTGTTTATATGTAAATGACATAAGTAAAATTATATCACACTGTCAGTTTCATTTATTTGCTGATGACTTACAGATCCAGGGTGATCGGAAAGATACAGACCAGCTAATACATACCGGTAAAATGAATAATCATCTAGCACCAATAGCCAAATGGTCTCGCCAGCATGGCCTTCATCTAAATCCAGGGAAAACTCAGTCAATAATTTTCAACAACACGAAATTATCACACACAGATAGACCTAAATTAAAATTAGAAGGTAAGTCTCTAACCGTTAGCGAAGATGTTAAGAACTTAGGAGTTAGAATGGACGAGAATCACGAGACACTCCGGCAGTTCTCACGTTAAAGAAATGTGTAAAAGAGTTTACTTCACATTGCACGCCCTGAAACGCATCCACATTTACACACCTGAAAACATTAGAAAATTACTTGTTGAAACCTTAAACATGACCATTATCGACTACGGAGACGTTCTTTACAATGACATGCCAAGTGATCAGATCGACTACAGCGCGCACAAAATTCTTGCAAACGGTACGTTGTCGGGGCCAAGTAATATGACCATGTAATACCACACAGACTAAAATTGAACTGGCTAGACTTGAAAACAAGAAGATCACATTGCCTATCAAACTCTCTCTATTTTACATGGGCCAGTCCAGTAACTTGGGACTTCGGCCCGTCACGATTCGCATTTAGCTGTTAAAATCCACACCCATGCCGGGACTCGAACCCGGTACCTTCGAGCCGATTTCGTATCAAGTTCATAAGGCAGTTATGAAAACTAGACCTCAATATCTATCAGATCTCTTTCAACACCCCTGTGATACACACAGAAGCAGACGATTTGATAACCTTTTAGTTATACCGAGACACAGAACAAACGAATGAGCTTATTTCGATCACTGAGCGACTCGGCGTTGTAAGTGGGGCAGGGGGGGTCTAGAACGACGTCGTCCTGCCCCCCGCCCCAAAGAGGTATCTTTAATTCGGAAGCGGTTGCAGAACAAATCAGCACAAACGAAGGGAATAATTAGTTTCTTAATATCTCTTGGGGGACACTCACAAAGTTTTGAGGTTTTAAATCTTTATTGGAAAACAGCTCACGTTTTCGCCTACTCCTTCCAACCCTGTTTTGCTGATTTTGTCTGCTTCTCTCTCGTCGCAACACAGATTCTTTGTATATATTTTAACATACAGTCTCTTAACAAGAAGTACATCTTCCTTCCTCCAAAAGACCTTTCACAACTTCAGCCTGACGCGGGGAAAGTCTCTCTGGCGTTTCACATTATGTCGAAATTACAGAACTTCACAGAAAAATATAAATAGAGGAAAAGCTGGTACCTCGAGCCCCTGTAGTTTCTCAAACTATTTGTCTTTCTGTAGCAGTAACAGTTGGTACTACTGCGATAATTACTGGTTTTCATGTTGAGCCTAGTTGGTGTCAGTCAGTGATTATAGCAGTCAGTTGCGTGAACTTTTGTGTTTAGTCGTTGTGAAAACTTTCTACGATGTTTTCTATATTGTTACACAATATATGTTTATACATGTTTAAGCGTTACGATTAGGGCTTTATCTAGATAAACGTGTAAGGAATATTTTCGTTTGGCCATTTAAAAAATAGTCGCCAAGTTCTTTAAGTTAAAAACTGTTGCTAGGGTTGAATACCCCCAATCTTGCTGGTAATGTGAGCCCCCTTCCCAAATTGCGTCTATCACAAACTACGGGAAACCCGACAGAAATTTCTACAAAGAAACCTAAACTGTCGTATAAGCAAAGATTTGTGCTTTCTGTGAAGAAATCCATGACTCTGAGTTTGATTTTGCAGAATCTGGTTTAGAACCTTATTTCGGGGTTGATAAACCAGGTAAAGACGACGCATTGTGTTTATGCTGTGATGGTCTTTTTTTTTTTCTAAAGATACAATAGGTGAACTTTGGGTGAAATGTTTGATGTGTGCCATGTGGGCACATAATGAATGCGCTGGTAATTATACAGATACATACGTATATATGTGATTTTCGTAAATAGATCCTGTTGAAACCCGAATAATCGAAACTCTACTACACATTCCAAGTTTATTGTTCAAATAAATTGACAGGTAACTTTGACTATTTTCTTATTTTATACATTTATAAACATGGGGGTCATATTGCCAGCATATCTTAAACTGAAATGTCGATATTTGTTTGAACTTTTTTTTTAAAATTTACTTTTTAAGACAAATTATTGTGAAATAAACATTATGAGTCATGGATCATTTTTGTTAAATTTCAGACCTTAAGATGCCGTAGGTACCGAATTACGCTAGAGAACTCATATTATCTACACCCTTCAACTAAGAAAAAAAAAGTTACATTTTGTGAATTAATTTTAATTATAATGAACATAGTTTAAAAAATACAGTACAATATAGTAAAGAAATGTAACAGTGTATGTTTTGTCAAATTTTACGTTGCCAATGCTAGGTTTTATGAGAGTTACACTAAAAAAGGGAGATGAGGTCTCAACATACCACCCTTTCCTCTGTACAAATAAACACACCCTAAAATGGTAAAAAATACATTATGAATATCGTATCCTCATACAACTGTAAAGGACAGCGAGTTACACTGCTAACTTGTTACACTGCCAGCTATATTATCTGCAGAACGCCCCTCCAATGCCATCTGAGTTCAAGAGTGATGAAAGTTGTACTGCACACAGCTGCAGGATACAATATTAGTACTTTGACCGTAATATTAGATGCTATAGGTCTTCATAACTAGATTCGAAAAAGAAACTTTGAAATTTTCTCGAGCGAGTCTAATGATTTGAATGCATCTGTGTATCTGGAAATTGCGAAACTCTCTTCTGACAAGAGGAAATAAGAAGAAGATGGTAGTCGATTAGGGGGAGGGGGAGACGAAGTCAACATCATCGCGATTTGCACAATTTTATCCAGTCTTCACTCTATCAACTGAAGTATCATTGGAGACGAAGCCGGATTAAGGGGGGTTTAAAGGGGCTGCAACCCAGGACATCGTACTCGTTTAGGGGCCCCATCAAAGGTAAATCAGTTACTTTTACGAATACAGGGGATAGTAAACAGGGGCCCTAACAGAGCCTTTAGCACAGCGCAGGAGTAGCTTAAATAGCTTAATCCAGTAATGATTTGGGGAAAAATTTTGCAAGCAAAGATTCCGAATTCGATTTTTTTTTCTTTTTTTGGCACGTCAACTCCAACGATGCAAACGAAAGTACTTTTTTAAAGTGTAATGCTCAAAGTAGTAGGCTGTATATTTTCATGTTCACTGTCACACTAAGATAATGTTAGTCATCTCATTAATTAATTAAAAAACAATTTTTCTATACAACAGCCCATCACATCATTATTAGCATAATTAGTTGACTTTACCCACAATAAGAAATAATTAGGAATTATTAAAATTTTACTTCAGATTCGTAATAAGGCACGTGGAGAAACATTCATATGTCTAAATTTATGTCCTACATTTCCGGAGGGAAGAAAAATAATTTTGACTGAATTTTAGGATCTTAAATGTCAAAAGATGATGTAAACGTCAAACTGTAACTCTGTAAGGCATTCAACCGTGATTTAAAATCAGCATCTCTCTTCTGGTGTACTAAACAATGAGAACAGGGACTGTTACATTTCAAAGGCTATTTATTGATTATACGTTACCTTATAATATATTATAAGAGTTGGAACCAAGCAGTTGTATCTCGATCGGTAGAACGATGGCTTAGCAATCATGTCCTGGGAATGATTTGTCGCGTTCCTGATTTGAGGTTTTCCAGGGTTCTTTCTCAGTCATTCCAGCCGGGATGGTATCAACAAAATTAGACCCTGGCCGACTACCTTCAAACATCATCTCTCCTCCATATCCTGGCGTGAGCTTTACGAGCATAAAGGTCATAAATAGTTTTTAAAAAATTGTTTTTTAATCTCACAAAATTTCTAACTTCGTTAGTTTTTTTCCTCTTATAAAGCATAAAATCAGAACACTAGTTTTGGAAGTGTTAGCTGTTACCTGTAGCAACGCTTCTATCTTCAGGAATTTCTTGAGATAATTACTGACTTAATAGACACCTCGGAACGGGCGTAAGCCATAGTGCGGTTACCGCACATACAATTTATTTTATTTTATCTTACCATGGTCACCGATCCGTTGACTTTTTTATTTTAAAAAATCATTGTTTTCATGTCCTTTCACAACTCGAAGTTAAATGTCAATAACACGCTAGGGCTTTGCACCACTTTTTACATTTATACAGACTTTTCTTTAGTTTACAATGGTTCGTGGTGTCCTCAAATCTTGCAAAGTTAATTTAACTCATCTCCCGACGTCTTAGAATGATGAAATTTTGCACAGCGACGTAACTCGGGTGACCATACAATATTCCATTGTTACTTTCATATATTTTTATAATTGTATATATTTTAAAAACATATATTAATGATTTTTAATATGAACTTATTTATCCTAAAATAAATACTAGCCTGGGTTTCACTGTTTGCAGAGCACTATAGGATTTGGGTCGCAAAACATTTAGCTTGAGAAAATGTATCCAACAACGAAATAACTCGAGAAGAATAATTTAAAAAAAAAAACTTCTTAAAGACACACTTTTGTTATACAATTCGTACTAAAAAGTAAAAAATGATTTTGTTTATGCATGACTAAAACGAAAAGCATGGGACGCGCTCTCATATACAGTCACTTTATAAATTCTTCAATTAGCTCGCCTCATGCTTTTCCTTTTAGTCATGCATAAACTTTTTTTTTTTACTTTTTAGTAACAAAAGTATACAATTGTTGTTGTTGTTGTTGTTTTTTAAATTATGCTGTTTGTTTTCCTACGTATTCTTGAGACAAACATCTGATTGAATCCAAGGAATTGGAACTGAGTTGCGTTTCGTCTCAGTAGAAGTCTAACAAAACACACACTAAATATAGTGGAGAATGCAATCTAAGTGAATGAATTTGGTCCATCTGTTTTACCAATAAATACTAAGACTCTTGGTTTCACTATCGGCCTGAGCTAAAGATGTCTAAAGACCACAAAATAATTTCAATTTTGATTTCACTATCGGAGAGAGTTGGACTAGTGTTGCACACATTCACATTTACATATTATTATTTATTATGTAGAATATTATTGAGTGAAATTTAGTTTTGAATTTGAAGTGTCTTTGAAAGAGAAAAATGTCGAAATACTTAAAAGGATTTCTTTTGGTTAAATATTTTGAAATCCGTTCGTAAGTAACGTTACTGGAAATGTCCATCCAGTCAATTACCTGAATTTTCCAGCAAGTTTCCTCAGTTACCTGATTTTTTCAGCAAGTTTCCTCACTTATCTGAACTTTTGCAGTAATTTTCTTCATTTATCTGACTTTTCCAGCCAGTTCCGTCATTTCTCTTAACTTTTCTAGCCAGTTTCCTCATTTCCAATTTTCTAGCCAGATTCCTCATTTACTTAAACTTTTCCAGACAGTTCCCTCGTTTATCTTAACTTTCCAGCCAGTTTCTGCAATTCTCTGAACTTTTCTAGTCAGTGTCCTCATTTACCTGAACTTTTCCAACCAGTTTCTTCATTTAGCTTAACTTTTCCAGCCAGTTCCCTCGTTTACCTGACTTTTTCAGACAATTATTTGTTTTTGTACAATATTGACAATTTGCAAATAAAGAATGATTCTAAGTAAAGAATGAATGAATGTGAAGTTCAGTGTCTTTTTCTCCTAATTACACTGAGGAGAGAGACTACATAAAATAACTGCGGAATGAGAACAGAACAGGACGCAAAGTCCACATTTGCGTTGTGACCCAAACTCTAATATTTATGACGTGACAAAACGTCTGGAATATTGTTATAGTAGCAGGAGGGCAATACATTACAGGACAATGTTGTTAACGGCCTTCCAGCTTTTCTCGCCGTCATGTAGTATTTTTCTGTCTCAGTCGCTGTCACCAAGCGAGATTTTTTAGTTGAGGAAGCAAGCCATATTCAGTTGTGGTTTAGTGGAGAATGTCGCTGACTTCAGCTCAGCAGTGAGGATGAAGAGCAGATTCGCATCTCGCCCACACCAGCCATATTGACAGGATATTTTAATGTTTTCTCGGTTCCACTAGTCCAGGCTTTCTCAATTATTTTTAAAGGGGCGCTTAAGTTATATATTAAAGTTATATGGAGTTGAAGAGGGTGCGTTTAATCATCATAAACAAATAATCTTTTTCTTTTTTAAAAGGAGAGAACCTGAACTACCTAATAGTTATGTAAGATCGTCAACATTTGGCGAGGCGACGACATTGCCACCTAGCGGACCTTCTATTATAAAGCCTCACACCGCGCCGCGTGGCCAAGACACGAACTACTAATGCCCTCGTCAGTAAAGCGGGGAAATTTAACTAACAATTTATCAATAATTTATTGATTTCCTCACCTGATTGTTTTAATGGCGGGCCAACAGAAACGTCCATGAGAGCCGGATGTGGCCTGTGGGTCACCTATCCGGACCGTTTCCTAAACCGTAAATGCTCTCTGAGGAATATCATTCCTGATGTCGAAGGTGTAACTCTATCGTGTCTGTGAGTGGACGATTGAAAATCTGTCTCGAGAAGATAAAGGTAAGAAGATTCTACAGATGTAAGACCATTTATCGTTTACTGTTCTGCAATATCGAAATATCGAGAATCTATATATAGAATATCAATGTAGAACAATATTACGATAGATAGTTCGACTTCTCGAAATAATGATTTGAGATTTTCGACGATTTATCGATATAAATGATTAACTATTTTCAACGATATTTCTATTTTTCAACAACTTTCCAATAAGAATAATTTTCTATATAAAAAAAATATAGGGTAAGACGGGGGAATTGGGAGGATTTGTAAAAAAATCTTTGGTTTCTCCTCCTGTAAAGATGATCACAAAAACAATTACGTCAGCTTGTAATGTTTCTAAAGAGCTCTGAAATATATGTATTTTTGTATCTGTATTTTACATAGTTGCATGCTAATTAACAATTTTATGAACGTGTATCTGCTTCACGTATGGAGTAGTTGGGAGGTGTTGTTTTAGTCCCTTAAATTATAAATCTATTAAATTGTTCGGAGAAATATATGGGGAAATTGGGAGGAAGACACAGACACCCAAGAATAAAAAAAGTTTCTATTTCTTCACAATTGCGGAATAATGGAAAAGCATGAAAAAGTATCTGGTGTTCCGAGAAACTGGAGTTATCACATCAGCATAGAGTTTATTTTAAGCCGTGCACAGTTTTCCCTAAATTTTCATTAAAAAAAAAATCCTTCCAATTACCCCGTCCTACCCTATACATTATATACTGTGCTAACGATATTTCGACAAGAACAATATTTGATTTCTAACGACTTTGCTAGTTGAACAGTGTTCGACTTTCATCGATTTTCGGATATGAACTGTATCTAATATTCAATATTCCGATTCCTCTTTGAGTTTTTGATACGCCAGCAATGTTTTTGATGTTAGATATTCAGAATTTGAAATCGCACAGTGTGAAGCATTTGTCCATCACATCATTTCATAAGAAAAAGGTGAAGCCCATTTCGAAAGCAAAGCTAGAGTGAAAGAATTCTAAAGCCAGGGTAGGACATAGGCGATCTAGAAAATAGCTATACAGCAATCTAAAAGTAGCTAAGACACTATATTATCAATGTTAGAATAAGCCGGGTAGGCGACGCGCAGGGGCTTCGCCCGGCTTCTTTGAGAAATGAGCGAGGGCTGCCGAGTCGAGGACGGGCTCGGTTAAAGAAGCTAGTCCACGCGAGCCTTAGAGTAGGCTCACTAAATGTTAGGACGATGAGTGGAAGAGAAAGAGAGATTGCAGACCTGATGGAAAGAAGAAGGTTGGGGATCCTGTGCGTGCAAGAGACAAGATGGAAAGGAAATAAGACAAGATAGCTAGGAGGCGGCTACCAATTGCTGTATAGTGGAGCACATGAATATGGAAGTAACGGCGTAGGAATTGTTCTTTCAAGATATCTGAAAGACAGTGTAGTAAGTGTAAATAGAAGGAACGACAGAGTGATGAGTATCAGGATATGCATGGGTGAAATGATCAATGTAGTGTGTGCGTATGCTCCGCAAGTCGGCTGCGAGGAAGAAGAAAAGATGGAATTCTCGGAGCAATTGCACCATGAACTTCGCAGTGTATCCCCAGCGGAAAGAATAATAATTGTAGGCGGCGACTTGAATGGACATGTAGGCAGAAGCAGAGAAAGCAGTGAGAGGATCCACAGTGGCTGGGGTGTGGGAGATAGGAACGAAGAAGGAGAAAGAGTAATAGACTTTGTAACGGCATTCAATCTGGCGATTTGCAATACATTTTTCCAGAAGAGAAAATAGTATCTCTTAGCTTACAAGAGTAGTGGAAAAGAAAGTCAAATCGATTTCATCTTATGCCGAAAACAAAATCTTAGGTAGATTAAGAACTGCAAGGTCATAAATGGTGAAAGTGTGGCCCCACAACACAGAGTGGTGATTGTGGTGGTAGTTTGCAGGTAGAAATAATAGGAGGCCGCGAAATGTAGAGTCCAAAATTAGATGATAGAGACTGAAAGAAGAGAAACTAAGAAACTTGTTCAGGGAAGAGGTTATCGAAAGAATAAATCTGAAAGAAGAGGATGTGCAAAAATGGTGGGATGTGAACAGTACGATCATGCTAACGGAAGCAGAAAAGACTTTGGGTAGAACTTCAGGTAAGAGACCCCTCCCCCCGCAATGCAGGAAAAGATACGTGGTGGTTGAATGAGGCAGCATAAGAAGCTATTAAGTCGAAGAGAAAAGCTAAAACAAGATGGGATGCTTCAGAGACAGAAGAAGATAAGTGAATCTTCCAAGCGGCTAATAAGGAAGCAAAGAGTGCAGTGGCTAGAGCAAAAGCGCAAGCCTGGGATGAACTGTATGACGAACTTGAAACACCAGGGGGAGTGAAGAAGCTATACAGGTTAGCAAAAACCAGGAACAAGACAACAAAGGATATTACCCATATTAGGTAAATTAAGAATGGCCAAGGATTAGTGCTTACCGATGAAGACAGGATTAAAGAGAGATGGGCCGAATATTTCGAAACGCTCCTAAATGAAGAAAATCCTAGAAAAGTTCTTAGCGACGGAACCTCAAATCCTGGACCAACGCCAAGAATAAGCCGAGAAAAAGCAGTAAAGAAAATGAAGACCGGAAAAGCTACAGGTCCTGATTGCATACCAGTAGAAGCGTGGAAGAGTTTGGGACCAGAATGTATAGATATTGTATGGGATCTGATGCAAAAACTCTATGAACAAGAAAAAAATGCCGACTCAGTGGAAAGAGTGTTATTGTACCAATTTTTTAAGGAGAAGGGAGTTAGATATACAGGATTGTGGAAACTATAGATGAATCAAGCTAATGTCGCACACGATGAAGATTTAGGAGAAAATTATAAAAGGAAGATTACGAGATGAAACATCAATTGGAAAAGAACAATTTGGACTTATGCCAGGAAAAAGTACAATGGATGCAACTTTTATATTAAGACAAACTATGGAAAAACATCAGGAAAAGCAAAAAGGATTGCATATGGTTTTTATTGACTTGGAGAAAGCCTACCACGTCAGGAAGTATGGAGATGCTTGAGGGAGAAAGGAGTGCCAGATAAATATGTGAGGATAATCCAAGATATGTATACAAGAGCTAGAACTCTGGTAAGAAGTAGTGTGGGATTGACACGCCAAATCCCTGTTATGATTTGATTACACCTGGCCTTAAACCCGTATCTCTTCAACGTAGTCATAGACGTTATAACTCAGGATGTGAGAGATGAAGCCACCTGGTATATGATGTTTGCCGATGATGATGTACTATGCAATACTAATAGGGCAGAACTTGATAGGAAAGTAGAGAGTTGGAGGAAGTCTCTGGAAGATAGAGGCCTAAAGATTAGCAGAAAGAAAACTGAGTATCTTGAGTTTAACGGAGAAGGAAATGGAGAAGTGATGTTGCAAGAAGAATGATTGAATTAAGTGAAAAGTTTTAAATATTTAGGCTCAACTGTTACTGGGAATGGCGATTTGGACTCGGAAATAACACAGAGAATGCAAGAGGGGTGGCGAAACTGGAAGAAAGCAAGTGGCGTTCTCTGCGACCTCAAATCACGGCGAAGAATAAAGGGATGATTTACAAAACAGTGGTTAGACCATTAATGGTGTACGGAGCAGAAACATGGCCAATAAAGAAAGCACAAGAAAAGAGATTACATGTCACCGAAATGAAAATGCTACGCTGGATGTGTGAGACAACAAAAAAGAGACAGAGTGAGAAATATGAGAGTAAGAGGTACAACCAAATTTGTAGAGATATCTAAGAAGATACAAGAAAGAAGACTGCAGTAGTAGTATGGACATGTAATGAGGAGAACAAATGACTATGTAGTCAGAAGAATGATGGCAATGGAAGTGGAGGGTAAGAGAGGTAGAGGGAGGCCAAGGAGGAAATGAATGGATAGGGTTAAGAAGGGTTTCGGGGAGAAAGGGTTGTCAGCGTAAGAAGTTAAGAACAGGGCGTTGTGGAGAAGACTAAGAAATGTCGACCCCGCGTAGGTGGGAAAAGACGGAGAGAAAGAAGAAGAAGAATGAGCCGTGTTTGTCGCTAAAGCATACAAAAAGTAGCTAAATCCGTTTACTCACTATACAAAGTGAGAACCTTTGGTAGCTATATGTGTATTAAAAATAGCTAGTTTTAGCTAGAAAGTCTCTAAATTTGCAACACTGGATCTTACACTGCAATAGAGAAGGCGAAGCATGGTGCGGACCAAGTGCGGACAGCCAGCTCTCCACAGTGTCAGGACGAAAGTGAATGAGAGGGAATATGGCAACACTTCCATTTTTGTTTAATTTTAGTGTAAAGTGAATGTCGAACGCTAGATGACACCACAATCTATATCTCTATGTTCTACTCCTTGCACAATATTGCAATGCTGCTTCTACAATTTCAAGCCTACAGATTCTATACTTTCAGAAGGACACCGAAAGGCCGTAGCACAGTTATTAGAGCATTCGGAAGGTCCTGGAACCGATCACAGTGGCCGCAAATCCTGACTGAGGAATTACCTGAGTTTTTCCTCAGTTACGCCAGACAAATGCCGGAAATGTACCTACCAACTAGGCCCTGACCGGTTACCTTCCAACATCCTCTTCCCAGCTTTATCCTCGCCTGAGATGCTTAATGGCCATAAATAAATTCAATGAAGGGAAGAGCTCTTAATCCATTTTAAAGATAATGTCCGTGCCAATTCTTGATTTTCTATCTCTTCCATTGTTGTTACAGCTTCATTGTTGTATGTTTAGATGTTCACTACAACAATCAAGCTATTTAAATATTCTATGTAAATAAAAATTAGTGAAAGTTTGTCACTCACGGCGTCATTAAAAAAAAACGGCCGGACAGATCCGGACTACTTTTGGCACAAAGGACGACTTTGGTCGGGCCGGGTTTGTATCATTTCACTGCCAACACCCCGTTGTCAGTGTTGCCAACCTATTTTATTCATATTTTTTTTCAAATTGATTTCATACCGCTTGGTATATGCACACTAATCATCATGAACATTATTCGACAATATATATAAAAAAATGCCGTGGATGTCCCTATTCCCCAGTTGTTAGTGTTCCAAATATACAGGGTGATTCAGAAGTCAAGTTACATAGGGATTTATATACACACCTATATAACACATTGAGCTTCACTATATATATTCACGCAACGTTTCCATTTCTCCATAACCTTTTGCAGAACGTCCGGTTAATCATGTCTACACATTATACATTACGTTCTTTGATATAATGGATGATCTGAATCTTTATTGAATAGACGAGTGCCTTTAAATGACCCGAAAGGTAGAAATGCATCGGGGGTTAGGCCTTGAGACAGCGGTGGTCGATCCATGCGTCAGGAAACTGGACATCCAATCATTCACAAACAAGATGAAAATTTCTATGTAACCTGACTTGTGAATCACCCTGTATTTTAAATTTCATTTTTTCCTCCGAATGGTAGTACGTTAGTTTATTGGAAAGTTTATATCCTCTAATGATAATAAGCATGTGTGAAACAAAAAATGCAGTGTTGCCGACTGTTAAAATTATACCAGGTTAAATATGGAAAGTCAAGTTAATTAGGACCAAATTTTAGCATAGGTCTTTCACTTTATAACAGAGGACTCTACCCTGTGCATGCATGCTTCGAACATGTATAGTTTATCAAATACTTTTGGCCTCGCACCAATGAGCTACCACAGATGAGCAAATATGAAGTTAGCATTAAAAGAAACCTGAAATAGTTATGAATTATGTTCTTTGAAACTTTAAACTCTCAATGTTTGGATTTGTAGGAGAATTATTGCCATTTTGTATAAGGAAAAATATACATTAAAATCTCGTTTATCCACATTTCCGATTTCCCAGAACGATGTTCGAAAAAAAAAAGCTTTTCTTTTTGTCACTTTCAAAATACATCGTATTCAAGCGAGCGCGGCTAATGAAATCTCCGCAAAGTAAATGTGTACTGTGGAACTGTATTTGTCCTCTACCCCTACCCTGTACCTCAATAATGAAGAGAAAATAAACTATTTTGTTACTCGTACTTCATTTCTGTATTTGTACATGAAATGAACATAAAAACAACAACATGTAACTCTGGGTTATCCGGAATCTGGGTCTCATCAAGTCCGGATAAATGAGGTTTAAGTGTACAATAGAATTGAAGGAAAAATCCTGCTGTCATTTAGAGTTGGATATCGGTAGCTTACAATAATGGTAACGCTAATATAACGTGTGATGAAAATAATTAATTTCACTTTCGGATTCAAATGTAATTTGCCAGTAGTAAAAAAACAATATATGTTTATTATGCTATTTAAATATAAATATTGCGTGTATGAATACACGCATATACATAAAATTTGCGTGGACTTACTTTTATTCTCACAAAATATGAGTCTATTCGTCCACTTACCCATCTCTCCTCAACGAAGTCCCGTAATCTATATTATAGTAATGGACCCGGTTCCACTTTACAAACAGGAAATAAAGGTTTACGACCCAAGGAAGGAAAGTTGCTGGAGTAAAACAAGTGAAAAAAAAATAGTAACGTAAAAATGTTCATTCATTAACCTTAGTATGTTTTAAGCAACATTGCTCATGACCTTGAAAAAAAAAATAGATTGAATGAATGGGCTGTCTGGGTCTCAGCAGACCAGAAATTACAGTTGTATAAGAATTTCATTTCCATTCATACCAAGGATTACATGAAAAAGAAAGTACATACTTCAAATTAAAAGTAATTTAATGAATAATGTTAAAGTATTTACAGTTAACTTTTAGATTGTTTTAAACATACTATATTTTCTAAGTTCTTGCTTTAAATTTTTTTTTTTAAGTTAGATTAATTTCTACGTAAAGACATTAAAGTTGTTTATAATATATTGAAAATGATTGACATTTAAATAAAAGATTATTTTTAAAACTAATTTTCTTCCATCAGTGGGTGACTTATAAATAATTTCCAATAAAAAGTCACGGGTTTGATTCTCGGTGAGTACACAACTGATTGAGAGTCCACATTAAACTATACGTCCCGTCTTTAGGATGTCATCTTCAGCCAGTGGAAGTCAATGGCAAACCATCATCGGTTCGCCTTTCCCAGGGAGGGGGGACAACTATTATCAATCTTCTCTAGAGTCATAGCTTTTCAAGTCAAACGGAACTATACGTTAAGAGCCTGTTCCTCCTGCAGGGCACTTCCGTGAAAATGCTACGAAGACAGAGAACATCTAATTGGATGCTCTACACAGAAAATATTTGTTTGAAAAGTGTGATTCCCCTTCCGTTGTATGCAGCCTGGATAACATTGGTGTCGTTTGGGCTGTATAAGCACCCAGGATATGATGCTTAAACAAAACCTTCTAAAAGCGGTAAAACGCTAAGAACCTTTTAGTGCTAATGTAAAGTGACCCTGATGAACTTCGTGTTTGGTTGTGCCAATCAGGCTTACACAGAAAAAAAGAATCACGAAATTTGTGATAGAAAACAATTAATTTGACAGACTATGTATCAGAGTTTTATTTTTATTTTTTTATTAAGCCAGGTTCTCTGAGTCAAGGATATCCTAAATTCTAAGGAAGATTTTTTTTTTTGCTCCACAGTACAATTTAAAAGCGCAAGTATACTTGAAAACTTTTTTTAAATATTTATTTTATTGTTTTGTTTTAAATATTTTTTAACTTAAAAAATTTGTGCTATCGTTATCGTCCGAGCCATTAAAATTAAATTTTGATTGAAAGTTTCCGAGAATTAAAATTTTGAGTTCAGAATCGAACTTAGTGTCCTTTCAAATCCTTATGTATGAAATTTAACTAAAATCGGATATTTAAACGTGTTTTTTGTTCCTACTATATTGGATTCTGGACATTTAAATTCTTTGTGACTTCAAAATCAAACTTGAACCCCAAATATGAAATTTCACACACACACATAGGTACATGAAAAAGATCAGTGATACTTTAAAATTAAGGTGTCTCTAATTAGACTGATGGTGTAGATTGGTCCAACGGTGTAAATTTGTATAGTGGGCGAACAGAAGGACTTATAAACAGAAACAGAGACAAACACAACGAGATACAAACAGAAGGAGACAGGTAAACATAATTTGATGCCTGGAGGGACGTCTTGACCTAAAGACTCCTGGTAAGGTGAACCGATTCTGGTTTGTCATTACCTTCTTTTCGGATCAATTGGAGATGACATCCAAAGGACAGAGCAACTACAGTTTTAGGTGGGGGCCAAGTCGTCCGAGGCGCACAGCCGAAAGTTTTGAAACTGAAGAGTTCTCTTTAACATTGACAATTGTATGTAAGTGAGACAACGAAAGTTTTTATGGCGATTTCCCAGTACTTGAACAAAGACGACAGTTATAACCAATAACCACTGGCGTAACAGGCCAATAGGCCCTGAGCCTGCCCCAACGCCATCTGTCTGCGTTTGGTGGAACTGCTTCCATTTGAGTGACGGCTGTGCGCACCTAATCACGAACAGGCATATCAGGGACTATCTAGACCGAGTGTAGCCGTCATGTCTTTATTCACGTGACTCCCCAGTTTGCCTCACGACGCTGGGTGGACGACGAAAAGTGGAACTCCAGCCGGGAATTGAACCCGGGACCACGCGGACATGAGTCCAACGCTCTAACCACAAGGTGTGGAGCCCCTGACGACAATTTTAAATTATATCAAATTTGAAAAAAAACAAACAATCGAATCGTTTAACTTTTACATAACTTGACTAAACCCGAATAAATCTGTAAAAATATAGAAAAATCGTTGCGAAACTTGAAGTCTAAATTACTTCAGAATCTTTCATTTCCAATATTTGTTCCAGTTCATTTTACCAACATTATTATAACTCCCATCTTAGCTGATTGTTCTTTGGTTCTGCATTTCGAAAGACTTACACCCCCCCCCCCCCCCCCCCCTCCCTAACAAAGTATTCTAATTCTTTCATACATTCGTTAATTGGGTTCACGGAAAATAGTTTTTCTTCATCATGATTGTCTGTTCTGCCCTTCGCTTTTCTTTAGTATTAGTAATCTTATTTATATACCCCGATAGCAGAAAATTAGTCAAACTTATTACAAGCTTACTATGTCAAGTATAAACGTTTGTATCAAGCTTGTGATAGGAAGTCTCTAAGCTTAAATCAAGTTTGAACTTGCTTCCTAGTTGACACCTGACAAACTTACTGTAAGCTTGACATATCAAGCTGGAAAACAACGTGAAACAAGCTTGAAATTGCAAACTTAACGTAAGCTATTCATAAACTTTCATGTAGTTCTAGTGAAACGCAAGTGCAGCTTAACTCATTATTACTCCAAACTTTCGCTTCAACCAATAACAAAACAGCGCGATGTGCTTTAATGGCGACACTAGCAGGTAAAATCTATCAATACAAGTTTCTATGTCCAGTGTGAATGAAACTTGCAATAACAAGTTAATATATTACAATTAATTTCAAACTTGATTCAAGTTTGTTGCATCAACCGTTACTACACAAGCAAAAATAAACTGAGAATCAAACTTTCCATAAGCTTGCAATGTGGGTTAATCATTTGTAAGAGGGGGAGTAGCAACGGTGAAATAGGCATTTACTGCGACGAATCTTTGGACCGAGAGCGAAGAAAAGAAAAACGAGGGCTTTCGAAATGTGAATAAGAATGGACAAAATCAACTGAACACAGAAGATGCAAAATAAGGAGATGGTGGAAATAATATTCATGAAACGAACAATACTTGAAACAACAATAAAGACGGAAAGACACTGTCTAGGACATTGTATACGGAAGGATGTAATTGAAGATGTTTGAAGGAAAGGGGGAAGAGGAAGAATACGGATATAACATCTTGACAGTATTAAAGAAGATAAATTATTGCTGAGCCGCGCAATATCCGGAAAAATGGAATGGCTAAAGGGCCTTGAAGAGCTTGCTACTTTCGGGAAAACATACTAATGATAATTGTTAACTTATTACTTCGAAAATATCCGGAACTGGAAACTACCTCCTTTAATTTTATGCTTCCCAGTTTGCTGGTTACGATAATACCTCCTTCATGACTCATTGTCTCCTATTCCACATTCAGCCAATCAACTTATGAGGAAAAAACATGATCCAAATTTTATATAAAAGCTTGCTTACACAAAACCGCATGTGAATTACAGGTTGGTTGTTCGACTTCTCTAAAGAAACGAGTCTTACTAGTCTCGTTACGCAAATCAGGTATTCATTCTTACCATTACTCTCTCTGATTGGAGAGAGAGGATGATGGTCCTCTAGTGTGGTCGAATTGAGAGAGAATTCTCTACCGAAGAAAGGGAGAAAGAATCTCGCAGCATCTCTTCCGTTCGTACAGCCCATTTATTTGTATTAAATCCACCTCCACCCCCCGAGAGTTTCAAACCTAAATACTTAAGAGTCCCGCCTTCTTAGTTACCATACGGATAAATGTCCTACATCACTTCGTCTTTGTTGCCATGGTAACCACATTACTTCACCGCTAGATGTTTCTGAGTTCAATAACTTGTTTTCCTAAAGATCTTGGCAAACTGAAATTCTGATTGGTTCAGTATTTCCTGTTAGTTGACAAATGGCAGTACAAAACGAGCATAGCCTTGAATTCAACAGGATGTCCAAGAAAATGAACTTCGATCTCAAGGACATCTACCGGTGAAGCCAGAAACTTCTTCCAGCCGTCGTTGCTTCGTTGTTTGGACATAAATTTCTGGCAATCGCCATCGAAGCTTAGATTTGTGACGTCATGATTCATGGCCATTGTGAAAAGACTGTTGAACTACGGCGGTGCGATTATTCGTTATATAAATTGATCAATCGATACTTTGAAAATCGAAATATCGATATTGAAAAATCTATATATCGTTACGGATCGATTTTTTATTCAATTTTTACGACTTTTTGATCTGAACGAATTACGATTTCCAACGATTTTTCGATATAAAATATTTCTCTCAAGAATTTATTGACTACTATTCAGAATAGCTTGCAACTTTACAACAAGCTTGATTTTCATTTGATTTTCGCTTGTGTAGTTACGGTTGATGTAATAAGCTTGGTTTGAAATTGACTGTACTAAACAATGTAAGTTAAATTGATATTGTAAGTGTGATTCACACTGAAGAGTCAAGTTGGATTGTTGATATATTTGGCCACTGTAGTGTCATGGCAGGCCTGTTTCACGCTTGCTGTAAAAAAACTTGATATGGAACGCTTGTCGGGTGGTAACTACTAAGTGTGATTCAAGCTTTAGACTTGCCATCGCAAACTTGACGCTAGTTTATACACTTGATATGGTAAGTTTACAACAAGTTTGAATCAAACCTAATCTGCTATCGGGGTTGAGGAAAGTGCCCTAAACTGGACCCCCCCCCCCTAAAGCTTACCCTCAGTCTCCTGGCTCTGCATTCTCCTGAACTTTAGTGGGACCAATTGTAAATATTAGTTTAGGCTTCTACCACTTTGTAGCGGAGCACACACGTCGCCCGTTTCACTTGTTGTTTATCAGTCCGCCATTACGTGTTTTGCCAGTGGAAAAAGTTTTTACATTGTGCTAGATTTTTAATTATTTCTTCTAGATATTGGCAAATAAACCTTTCGACCTATATATATATTCTTAAATGCTAAGGTTTAAGGTTAATGATTATCATTAAACCGTTTCATTTAGATGCTTGATTAAAAAGTTATTGTGTTAACAAAATTTTGGCTATAGTCGAGCCCCTTCATTTGCCTAAACCGAACCCCTTATTTCATCATGTTTATGTTCTGCCTGCATTTGTATTATGTGTAAAGTTTGGGTCATGTGCGTTATGTGCTGGCTGTGGTCCCATGAGGATTGTGCTGGAGCTAAAAATGACGTGTTCATCCGCGATTTTTGTCACTAAACGATTTAATTCTTGTTATACATTTTATGTATCTCTTTTGAATGCATTCTGTATCTCTGAATAGACTAGAAAATTATGAGTGAATAGTGTACCTTATAATCAACTGTTATTTTTTTAAAAAAGGCTGTATCTTCAAGGCTTCCTGACAATCGAAAACTTTTTACCGGTTCTATACAATCCTTGCAAAAAAAAACAAAAAAAACTATAACCAACTGTTACTTAGTCCAACCGTTTTGTCACTAAGACGAGTAAAATTTTGACTTGGTAAACCGACCATTTTTTTTCTGTGTTGACAGAAAACTCAGTCTCCATTCTCCAATGGTTGTTAAAAAAAAGGCCGCCCTGAAATACCGTCCCGAATTTTACGCTCTAGTCTCATTTGTAGGCTCATCTACTGCTCAATATTTACGTTGATAGCTGAAGACATGTCCTGACCCGAAGGTCCCTGGACAAGGTAAAGCGATGGTAGTTTGCCATTGCCTTCCATGGAGTGAAAATTACGTCCTAAGGATGGGCCCTATAGTTTACATTTAGTAGCATTAAAATACATATACTTGTGTTAATAGGTACAATCATACAAATAAATCGTCTATTATGGGAGACATATAGAGACCAAACATGTAACACAATTATATGATGGAAAGAAAGCAGAGTCTACTACTACATACATTTCTCGCCTTTTTTTTTACTTTCTTTCTTTTAAAAAGAAATACGAATGTCAGCATACCTAAATGAGGACAAAACCCCCTCAACATTCCCAGGATATTATATTCCAGTACTTTTCCTGTCATATGCCTCCTTCCTCATTACAGAAACCAGTTCGGTAGTCATTGAAATGTTAATTTTATATGTAAAAGATGTCAGCCCTATTTATAATATTTTTTCTTTCTTTCTTTCCTTCTAGTGTTTCATCCAGTTGGATTTTTTTTTTAAAATAATGTCTTTGAATAGAATGGTCCACTCAGGCGTTTACCCTACCTGATTTATTTCTGGTTCTTACCACGTTTTATCTCTAAATCTTTTTTTTTTTACCATCACGGGGAAAGGGGGAGTAAGGGTAAGGAACAGAATTGAAGAATTATGTTTTATACCTACTTTCTTAACAAGTGAGTAACGATATAACATAGGAAGTTCAAGCTAACTCAACAAATGTTTCTGCCTCGGTAAATTAAAGATCTCGGTTCAAATCCACTGAATTTCTCTGAGGCAACTTTTTTTTTTTTTTTAACACGTGCGTTCCAGTACTGTTGTTTTGCGGTCAGGCAATTAATTTGATGATTTGCAGTCAAGCATGATTGATTGACAAGGGAATATTAGTTACTAATAAAATGGTGTTATTTCCAGTCAAGAATTATTGTTATAGACAGATAAATCTGTACGAGTACTATCTCATATTTATTATCAAGATATAGATTGAACAGGCTGCTATGGTCTAACAAGCCCATCACAAGTATGTGAGATGATATCCTTTGATGAGCACCTTTTCGAGGAAAGTGATGGAAATTGTAACAGACAGGAAAGTTGTTGAGGTACCCATCTTCGAATTTTCCAGGTGAAACTGAGGAAAAAGCAGCCAGGTGGACAATAGTGGGACTCAAACTCCGCGTACCTCTCCACTAAAGTTAAAAAAAATACACGACATTAGTCACTGCACAATCGGGACTGTTTTTTTTTTTTTTATGGTCAGCTTTGTCATTTTCTTTTAGATAACTATTTCACAATATGGGGCTTTATAAAACACAGTCACTTGACTAAGAATAGGAAAACCCCCAAGACTATATTTCAACAAGTTGTTTCAGAATGTATCTAAATTGTGCCCAAAAATATATATTCTGAGAAATCAAAACACTTGAAAAATTTGAGTTAAAATATTCAATATTTGAACAAAAATCCAATTTATACACTTTAATATATTTTTAGGTGGGCCCTTTTTCATATCTAAAATTAGTCATTTTTTTTATCAAATATGGGACAGGACATGAAAGCTTGACTGACCATTATAGGAACATATATTTTTCCGTTTACTATATCCTTTCCAAAACTGAACTATGATATATGTTATACGAAGAGAAGAGAAAAACACTTTTGCCCCCCCCCCCCCCGGGGGGGGGGGGGGGTTAAACAGAGCAAGTGGCAAGAATGAACACATTTTAAAATATACAAATTAATGTCATATTTAATACATATTACAAAACAAGAGTACAAAAACAGTTAAACAGTGTAATGTTAAATCCACATTATAAACAAAATTGTAAATGAAGCTCGTTGTTTTTTTTACTAGAAATTGACACAGGTAAACGAATAAGAAATTATTCTCAATCTAATTGAGACTATAATAATGTTAAAAAAGAAATTGAGCACTTAACAAAAACATCACAGGCAATAATCGTACATGTACAATTTTTTTTTAAGAGAAGTTCGAGCACTGTTCATGAGACCAATGTTTGCAGAGCACACACCAAACGTTTTCTCTTGCTCCGCCACCATCGTCCTTCAATACAATACTCGCCAACGCTTACCTTCACATGTGTTTCTTTCGTCAAATATCCTAACTACATACTCAAAAATACAAGTTTCACCCAGGTCTATTTACAATCTTCAAACTTGAATGAAAATTACGTTATAAACTGTAACAAACATATACTTGCAAAAACTTTCCTCCACTACCAAAAAATATCAATACAACCACGTCTTTCCAGCGTACTCTTCCTTTTATCGTGCTGGACCCATGGTGACTTTTCTGTGTTCAATTATGTCCCAATATTGCCAGCGGAAATTTCATGTTCACTTTTGTCCCGCTGCCCTGGTTTCCCATATATCCTTCTCAACATTGTTTCTTCGGTGAAACTTTGGCACACCACACGTTCATGCAGGATTATGCCTGATCGCACGTATAGTAGAGGAACAAAACCGCCTTTTTTTAAAAAAAAATAATAATCTTCTAACAACGTTTTACTAGTAATAATACAGTCTACAGTAAGGATTATAGTAATTCTGATTACTCTAGTACACTTAATCTTCAAGCTATAGCAGTGTTTGGTTTTGTAAAACACATACATCCCAATCGGAAGTATTTGCAGAATGCCAGAACATCTCTGAAAATTTGCGGTCTCTCTGTAAATGATTCGTTTCTTTAATTTCAGTACAGGACGTGCATGAAATGGACTGGTCTAATATGATGTGCTAGGTTGAAGATCAGAAGAAGATACATTGGTAGGAGTGCAGGAAGAAACAAGAACAGACAGAATCCGAGCGTGGTTCGGATTACTTGTAGGGCCACGCCGTGAACTAACAATGCATAAGGAGCATTTACATTTGCAAGTAGCCCATCTGCCTTCTACCCATGGCAGCAGGCTTATTTGAAGGGTCCTAAATCTAATTAAGGCACCACAACCAAATATATATTCATATCGTGCTTAATTGATGTTGTATAAATAATTGTACCTGTCTTTTCATCAATAACACGAATGACCAAAGATTGTACTCACCTCAGTTTTCAGAAACGCTTTGCTTCAACAGCGGCACAAATTGCGTGTCGATCACGAACAAAGAATGGTTCACTATAAACAATTTAAGAAGGATATGGAGGTAATGCCATCTATTGATAAACATGTAAAGTTGCAAACTAAGTTGAGGCACTTACCATGAGAGAGCAGCACTTTACAAATAAAATATTGGCCTATTAGGGGACAGGGGTCCTAGTTTTGATTCCTTTCCTCTATTGTACGAACATTTTAGCAATCGGGTTTTTGCTTTATAGTTTCGTGGACACTTGAGAGGTGGATTAGACTGACCACCAATGTCTACGGACCTCAATCCCTGTGATTTCTTCCTGTTTACTTTTCTCAAAGATGGAATGTATCAGAATTGACCGACAACAGTATCCTTCACTTAAACCTAAAATTGTTCACATTTCACCAGAGCTTTGTCGATGTGTGGCCTTCAATTTGACTCCGAGACTGCCTAAACTTCATCAAGCAACAGGCAGATACTTCGAAAATAATGAGCCACAGTGTTCATAAAATTGCACTAGATGTTATTTCTCAATCCTTCCGTGTCTACATAATCACATATTATTTCCGTACGTGATTTTTCTGAATATTAGCATGTTACATTCCGAACATTTTTTCCTGAAAACTTTAACATTCAATATAAGTAACAAATTCAGGAAACGGAATCTCATACTTCGAATCAATGATTCGGGAACACAATCGGATCCGTTTCCGATCAAATATGAATCAATTATCGTCGTAGTGAAAGATGTATCGTTGATTTTTCTGAATCAAACTATTTCTTTTGACGTTCTGTAGGACCACCCACGTGTCATTGATTTGAGAAACGAAAAATCTCGAAACCGAGACTGAAAAAAAAAAAAAACTCGAAAAATACTTTGGTTAGGTATGTGACTGGCGTTCACATAACGCTAAAACCTTCATTTTATTTTTTTCGTAACAGGGCAAGAAGGGAAGGGAGGGGAGATGTGTTATGTTTCGTTTTACGAAGAAGGAATTCGTTCGGAGAAGTCTTAAATCATAACGAGTACAGTACTGTTCAAAAAAAGAAATAAGAATAAAAAAAAAAAATGTGAAAGGAAGACGGTCATTCCAGAAAAATCAGGTATAGAACATTGGCTAGTTGGGACTCTTTTGTGCCAAATGCCGCCCTGGATTATGGAGAAAAAGACGCCAAGAACAGGAGACTAAGAATGGGGCAAAAATTACTGAAACCAGTCTTCTCTTTCTTCTCTACTTTATATTAGCAGTGGTTCATACAGAAAATTCTTAGAAATTTTCCCCCCTTTGCCCCACTTTTATTGACAATAGAGGTGGTAAGAAAATTGTTTACATCAGATTTTTTATTTATTTATTTATTTATTTTTTTTGCTGATACCAAACAAATTTCATTTCTTGCAGGGGTATTTACTATCTGTGGTCAGATAATAGTTTGTGCCGTGGTACATTTTGTTACCTGTACGTTAATGTATTGAGCCATTGAAAAAGAAAAGAATTGTGTGCGTGTGTCAAGGTCAGTCAGTTTATGGAGTCAGTATCAACTAAGTGAAGAAGGTCAATGACATAAATGATAAAGATTAGGGTGTTCGGAAGTCGGAAGTCAATTCGGAATTTCCTGGATTCCGGAATTCCGACGTTCCAAAATTCCAACATTCGGAAACCACAACAATCGGTATTCTGATTCCAAACACCCAAAGAAATTTCAGACTGAGTACCTAAGCTCGATTACCGGATGTCGAAAGTAAAGAATTTTTGTAACTGAATTTTTTAAAATGACTTCTTGGGCATCTCGACTGTGGCTCAGGCCGGGATAAGATACGGGAGATGATAACAAAAGTCGCTGCCAGGACCTTGCTTAAGGTACCATTCCGGCATTCGCCCGGTGCAACTGTTATGGAAACTGGGAAACCTCAGTCAGGATAGTCGTCCGCGGGGTTTTAAACCCGCGTGCTTGCCCATTGCCGATCCAAATAGTACTTTTTTGGAGCTATAGGTTCCCGAAAGCGTGGGAAAATCAACTTTAGAACTCGTATTTCCAATACAACTTACAGTAGTACTAATACGGTATGATATTATCAGAGAAAGCAAAATATGCTCAAAGGACGCTTATTTCAAAATTGTGCAATAGTTACGCAGGGGATTCCCAGAAGTTCTTTGAAGTGAAGGTGGGTCAAAAAGTCTATGAGAGTTTCCATTCCCGTTATCTCAATAGACTCCAATTGATCCTGGTGTGGTAGAAATAAGAGTTACAGGTTTCAAATGAACATACGGGTTATTTTTTACACACAAAGAACGTCATTGCTCAACCGGTCGTTCCTTTAGGCCAGTGGTTCTCAACCTCTTTTTTGTTCGCGACACGCTACCCTTTGTAGTGCGTTCTCGCAGAGCACTAATGTGAGAGCTGGGGGGTTCAGCATTAACAAACATGAAAGACAAAAGACAAGAAACGGGCGACACTTCTGTCAGTTGAACAGAATAAATGCATTCACCACGAATTGAAGTTTTATGTAAGAAATGACAAGCTCAATTTTTTTCATTAACTCAAATCCTTTTTTTATTGTAAGGCGTAAACAAAAAACAATAATTACCCTGTAAAATAAATATGTTTAGACTCATGAATATTTTTTCTGGTTATTTTATAAAATAAATATTGAGTAAAATTATCTTAATTACTTTTACCAGCAAAATCACAAAGTCTTAGAAGTTTCGCGCGGCACACCTAGCAAATTTCCCAGCATAGTAGTGTGCCGCGGAACACCTATTGAGAACCACTGCTCTAAGCAAACGAAAGTCACATTAAAGTTCCAACATGAGAACTAAAGCCCCTAAGTAAATTCAAATATTCTAACATAAGAATTCTGTTTAGATTGGTTCAGACTACAAATTATACAAGTAAAAGGCCCGTATTATTTTAAAACCGAAAAGATAGTGGATTTCTTTGACCTTTCAGCCATTCTTCTAGAGTGACGTGGCAGGAGAACTGACAGTATCTTGCCTCGATCCTCTTGGCATGAGCAAGGATCGAACCGACGACTCCTACTCCTAGCACCAGAGGTGAGCACTCTGAGACACCGTGGCCCACTTTTTCTGTTAAATCAATAACGTTTGTTGTTATTTCGGTGATTCGATCAACACTGTCATAGTGCTAGTTGGACACAATCTATTACCTATGTTGAATCAACGTTGACGACACATCAACTGTGTTGAATCATCGAAATCAACACCGTTTATTGTGCTAACACAAAAAAAAAGTGGTGGTCGCCTAGGAACACCGAAAAGTGTTGAAATAACAGTTATGTTTTGTTGTGTACACCCTTCTTGACGAGACACTACATTCAAGTTTCAAAGTTCTGGTTGTCCTTGCACTAAATACATTTTTATTTAACGGAAAGAATATAATAACAATCTCATTGGCTCCCGTTTAGTAAAGTAAGTTAGCACGGTTGTTTTAGGTATGCGTGGGCCGGGTTCATTTCAAATCCGATGAGGTTCTAAACAACGAAGTGGTTGGGAGTCCACCTATCAGTCAAAATTCAAACAAATCCGCAATTGTTTAATAATAAGACTGAAATAACCTCCATAACTGGGTCTTGCAGTGACTCAATACTATAATTTACATTTTAAAAGACGATAGAGAAAGTTTACAGTTGCAATTTTGTATACGCATGGATAAAATAACATCTTTATTCCTTTCTCTTCTTAAACAGAGATGATTCTTGAATTTCGTTTGAGTATACAATTTAGATGCTTGTTTATTTCCTATCCTTTTGAAGAGCAGCTGCACATTTTATAAATCCAAGTTTTTGTACGGTAATTAAAACCACCTTCTTCCTTTATCTATCCGCTTTTCCAGTGATTTTTGCCTGTATGGCACGTGCGCGCACTCTCCTGCACCTTTCGACAAGTTTTTTTTTTTTCGTTTCTAAATACTTGTGCACCTGCTCAACAGAGGGCAGGGTAGTGATTCACAGTAGTAATTAGCTCGCTAACACCTGGATCCGGAGAGCCTGATGAGCACCTATGAACACCTGTTTCAGTAAACACTTGGAATAACAATAAATAATGATATTTTTTTTCTTTTCCTATGTTTGAAAACTTTCATCTTTAGTTTTATTGAGAAGCTCATCTGTAAAATTCATAGTTGTGAATATATGAGAGGGACAGGGTGTATTTACGCTAAGAATTGTTAATACATATTTAGAATCTAATATTTGGAATCCATTTCAACAAAAAAATTTATAACTAGAGAAAGTACAATCCAAATTTCTGAAATATCTAACCCATGAAGTAACTCGGAACTATCCTACTTATGAAAACTACAGTATAATCATTAGAAAATTTAATTTTCAGACGTTAGAGCAAAGACGTATCATTTCTGATCTGTTATTTCTTCGGAAAGTAATTCAAAATGACATAGACTGCTCAGACTTAGTATCATTGTTGCAGTTTCGTATCCTGTCACTAAAAAAAACTCGCGTAGACAATACCGCAGTCTCTTCCACTGCAAAAAGGCCAAAACTAATATAATGATAAAGTCACCAATCTGGAGAATGTGTACTGCCTACAATGAATTGTGTAGGAATTGCAATGAATTTGATATATGTGACATGTCTTACAAAGCATATGTTGTAATAAAAAATGTCTATTGTAAATATCGACCCATCAATTAGGCTATAAAGCCTGTTGTGTTGACAATAAATAAATAAATATTCTTATAATTCCATTTCGTTACTAACTCAATATGCTAAAACTTCCAATTAATTTTAATAACAGTTGAGGCAGCAGGTCCTTCAAAATCGCTTAATCTCCTCCATATCCAGGTCTTATAACGTAAAATTTATCTCAATTTCTTCCTCTTCCTCATTTTCCTTTAACTGCTTCCTTCAATACACTGTGAAAAAATTAAGTAACGTCCTTTTTTTAATTTATTTTTGGCCTTTAGGCATCTATGACTCAGGCCATAATAGAGTAGCAGAAAGGATGCTGGAGGAAGTAGGCCAAGGGTAAGTTCAAAGTGGTGCTTGGAGTAACAGGAAAAAACTGTCATGATGGTTGGTTGCTGGAATCGAACCTAGGACCGAATGAGGATGCTCTACCAACTGACCTACGTGTTGAAATTTTTAACAGTGTAGAGTTTTAGTTGGTGTTGTTGTTTCTTAGTTTATCATTCGTTCATTGATTCTACGTATCCACTACAGCTTGTCACATGTCCTGGTGGATAAAATACTTCAGCAAGCACACAAAGAACTGAAAATGGAAGCATATATACATATTATCAGGCCCGCCATTAAAACAATCACACGAGAAAATTAATTATTAAGATATTGAACATATCAGTAGTTCTTTTCTTCTTCTAAATTACCAGCTTTACTGAGGAAAGTAATTAGTAGTCTGTGTCGCGGCCACGAGGAGTGGTGCGAGCCTTGATAATCCAAGGTCTGCTAGATGAGCTAGATGGCAATGCCGTCGCTTTGCAAAATGTCAGTTTACTCCATCCATTTTTTTTAATCATAGCCTGGGGCTACTTTGATCAAGGAGCTATATCGATCAGGAAAACAGGTCAATCATTTCCAATTTTTTTTTAACAGATCTCCCAACTCAGGATTATATTGATCTGCGTTTTATTCTGATTGATATACCCCGTCCTAATCCAAGTAGACCCTGGTTACTCACACTGTAAAAAAAAAATAATAATAATATAAGTATAATCCTTTCGCAAATTTAATTGAGCCGCAAATTAATTACTCAATGTTATATGGACCAGTCTAGTAACTTTGAACTTGGGCCCGTCACCATTCGCCTTTAGCTGTTAAAATCAACACCTATGCCCCTGCCGGGACTCGAACCCGGGACCTTCGAGCCGATGACCTACCACCGCAGATCGCTCGGCCATCCGGACGGCAATTAATTAATCAAATCAATGAATTAAAAAGATGTATATGAATACAAACAATGCCATCTTGTTGACACGATAAATATATGTCATAAAGAAGAGCAATACGCATAAATCTTTTCAATCCACATGTCTTTTTTTTTTAGAAAGTTCCCCCCCCCCCTTTTTGTTTATTTAAAGGCGGAAAAGATCGATTTTTTTAATACTTGAAATACCATCAGAGGAGGGTGAGTTTATATGGAGGGGACGTTGAAAGGACCAAAAAGAATAAAGAAGTGACATAAAAAATGGTTATATTCAGTACGTCCGATCATGTGGAGCACCCGTATTATTCGAATAAGTAACCACCACCCTCCGAGAACCCTAGTGGTCTCTGAAGTATATGTTTGAATTACTCTCTAGTAATAATAATAATAAAGCAGCTAATAATAATGAAAAAAAGTCACCAAAAAGCATAGAAAAAAAAGGTCGATAATATAACAAAACAGCTGAAAGGGAAAAAAAGTGAACTGAAAAGGGGAGGGGAATGTTGGTCAACCTGTTACGTTCGGATGCGTTCACATATACGCACCCCACCAAGAGTGCTTTTTTTTATTATTTACTGACAAAAAAACTGGTCAGAACAAGTACATCAGGTGTTTGCTCTCATGAACACATTGGAACGCCTCTCACTCATTGTCAGTAGAGAAACAAACACTTAAAAACAAGTTTACATTCGTTAAATGCATTTTATGTACTTTTTCATCTGCCCCCTACCTCTTTTATCGGTGTGACAGTAAGATGTGTATAGTGTTTTGTCTTGCGGGACAATATTATATACACATATTGCATGAATCAGTGCGCATGATACCGCTTGTAAAATTCAACAATTACCGGAAAGAACATTTTTCGTACCGGAATTAGAGACGAACGGAAAGACAAAACATTTCGAAAAAAAATAAGGATGGGAAATTGTCTGGACTTCCGAGTGTTGGGGGAAATTCCCAACGTTTCGAAACACCCCAGTGTCTAAGGGAATTCCCAAATCGTGTTTGCTCTCATGAACACATTGGAACGCCTCTCACTCATTGTCAGTAGAGAAACAAACACTTAAAAACAAGTTTACATTCGTTAAATGCATTTTATGTACTTTTTCATCTGCCCCCTACCTCTTTTATCGGTGTGACAGTAAGATGTGTATAGCGTTTTGTCTTGCGGGACAATATTATATACACATATTGCATGAATCAGTGCGCATGATACCGCTTGTAAAATTCAACAATTACCGGAAAGAACATTTTTCGTACCGGAATTAGAGACGAACGGAAAGACAAAACATTACGAAAAAAAATAAGGATGGGAAATTGTCTGGACTTCCGAGTGTTGGGGGAAATTCCCAACGTTTCGAAACACTCCAGTGTCTGAGGGAATTCCCAAATCTCTAGATTTCCCGGGATCTTTCGAGCACCCAAAACTAGTTTCGTCCCGACTTTTCGAGACTTCGCAAGTGATCTGAAATTCTCGACTTGTTGCTGGAGTTGCTGGATTTTCGGGAATTACAAAAAATCAGTATGATCTTCCGGATTGTAAAGAACGGGACAAGATCTCCCTCTTCCCCGTATCTCTTCAAGGTAGTTCGGCTACCAGCTCACTCTTACTTATAATACATAAAGCACTCTGCAATTGTGAAGAGGAATAAAAGAAAGAGAGAACATTATATCATAGAATGAACGTGAACCAGTGTTGCCAAAAATAATCACTTGAAATTTGAAAAAAGCAACCTAAAAGTAGCTAAATAGCCTTATCTTACCAATGTTAGAATGTGCGTGTTTGTCGCTAGAGCACGCACAAAAAGTAGTTAAATTCCTATGCACACTATAGAAAAGTTAGAATCTTTAGTAGCTAAACGAGTATTCAGAATCGCTAGTTTTAGTAAACAGTCGCTAAATTGACAACACTGACGTGAACTTAGCTACTAGAGTCAGAATTCCTGCCGGAAATTTTGGAAAACTAGAATTTTTCATATCCAATATTTGGCCGATGAGAATGAAATATTTGAATCTACATATTTTATAGTAAATTTCTCAACATGTCAAGAAGTAGCTAAAGATTTGTCTTGTACGAGGAGTGTTCAATAATTGTTATACCTGACATAGAAGGAGTTTAATCACTATTTTTTTTTACATTAGTATATTGCTATGCAAGGCTTTAGTAGTAAGTGTTAAAAATTTCAGACGTATGTTACTGACAGTCAGAGGCGGCGTTTGGGGGTGGCAACTGGGGCAACCGCCCCAGGCCCCGCGCTTAGGGAGGCCCCGCGTTCCGAGTTGATATTTTTCTTACTCAATGATATAAAAGTTGATTTGTAAAAAAAAAGTTTACAAATAAACTAGTTTGTATAGTTTCCGTGCGAAATGTAATGTGAAATGGAAATGAATAAAGAAGCACTTGTAATTAGCAATGCAGTTTTTAAAATATATTGTACTTTCTTTAAATAAATTATGTCGGATTTTTTTTTCATAAGAAACCGTTGTTCATTAATAAAGAGAATATTTAGTAATAAATTTAGGGTTAGGAATGAAAGGAAGAAGTGAGAGGAAGCATTTAGGGGGAAGTTGCTTACTGCTTTATCGGCTTTAGATGTAACATTTCGGCGCTCAGCGATATTTACTTGTACTTTGGCCCCGCGGGGTCATTGTTGCCCTAGGCCCCGCGCTCACCTAACGCCGCCTCTGCTGACAGTGATAAGGTTATTTGTGTTTTTCAGTTAGCGAATAAGTGCTGGTTGTGAAAAGAAGAAATCTGAAACGAATGTGCCTCTTTAAATAATTGGGGATCAAGTGAAATTCGCTGGGAGCAAGATGTGTGGAGTAGGGAGGATGCTGAAATAGTTCAAAACCTACAACTGCAATGGCAGCCATTGTGTGATGACTTCTATGGGCTGGTGCATCATCCTGGTGCAGGAGGGCTTTCCTGATTAACATGACTCTCTCTTTTCCTTTAGTGTATCCCTTAATTTTGGATATAGCTATGCGCAAGTGTCTAGTGATCGTGTGTTTATATTTCATATAATAAATTAGGAGAACTCTCGTGGTATCCCCCTCCCTCCCAAAAAAAAGTGATGTTTGAACTTTGAATTTACGGGTAGAGGGAGATCACTGTACGGTTTGCGGATTACATTCCGGATTGTAATTGTGTATCCAGGTTTCATTCACGGTTACATATCTGGCAACAAAACCGCTCATTATTTCGCTTAAGCAGGGCTAACTTGGTCTCTGATGCAAGAACTCGTTCTTGCTTTTGATCAGTATATAACAACCTCACTTCCTAGCTGGAAAATATAAATAACATTATCGCTAATAGTGACAGAAGTCTGAAATTTTTAACACTTACTAGTAAAGCCTCGAACAACAATATACTAACATACAAATGTCGCAGTTCAACTCCTCCTATGTTAGAGACAATAATTGTTGAACAACCCTCGTATGATATAAAATTAGGGTTTTCTCTGATTTCACGACTTTTTTTAGATTACTAAATGCAGATAGCATTAGAAATTTTGTGACATTGAAAGAAAGCTGATCAAAGTTAGCCATATGTTTACTTTGTATACGAATTAAATAATAATAATATGGTGAGTGTTGTGCCCGGGGTAGGCTCCAAGGGTCTTCGAGCAAGACTAACAGATCTTGGCTTGCCATTGCATTTCCGCTCGATGAAGCTTACGTCTCAAGAACGTGACTTACAATTTAAGGTGGGTCTGAAGCGTCGCGTTACCACTCACCCGCATTTGGAAAGCTTTCAAATAATTAAAAATAATAAACAAGGAAAAAAGTGTATGGCGGAAGCATTTATGATGTAAAATTTGGAGGATTCTTAATTTTTTACACTTTTTGGTAGTTCGTGAGTGACCCGGTACCGAACTTCAAAATAAACTATCATTTTACCATTAGTGAATACAATAGTAAAAGTATTCTAGGTTTGAATGTGTTCAATCGTTTACTCGCATCACAACGTATACAGGGTGGTAAGGTTACGGACCGACAAACTTCGGGAGGTGATAGTACAGTGAAAAATAAAGAAAAAAAGCCCAGACAACAGGGGAGAAATTCCGAGGCGTTACGGAGCTACAGTCAGCCGAAAGCATGGGAAAATGAACTTCAGAGCGCATTATTGCGGAGACGAGAAATCGGAGAGTAGGCGGTTGAGAGTAAATTAGAGGAAGTCACACCCAGGCTATCCAAAAATGCATATTGGAAAATCCTACAAGCAGGGCGCAAGGGATTCCCCAAAGGAAGTAGGGGATTCCCAGAAAGCCTTCCAAGTAAAGATGGGTCGAAAGGACCAAAAATGGGATGAGTTGCCAACAGGTAACAATAATTCATTGTCGGCATATCGCTATCGCAACGAGAATTAATGATATGACCATTTTTATAAAATAATGCGTGGTTGCATACCAGACAGGGGTGATAATTAAAGACAGACAGACAGACCCCAGGAGTGAATTGTATTTGGTCTGCTTCGCGTTGGAGCGGATTTCAGGACCTACACAGAAATGTGGATGAGTATAGGCAATTCTAGTACATAAATTACGATACATCAATCAATCTAATGCATAATCAGGGGAGATGAGGGTAGCGACCACAGTCTTTAATTACGGGCTAGGTGATGAGACTATGATTTGGTATTGACACTCCATCACATACAAATAACGTCCTAATGACAAATTCTGCATTTTCAGCTATAATCTGACTCTCTCCGTTTACGCTCGTGCAACGGACAGAGTTGAAATCGCAGTAAAATCCGCTCTCTTGACCAAAATACCACTGGTGGGTGACATAGGCTAACGAGTGTCAATACTCATACACTGGAGAATACATAATACAGCGTTTGTGCAAACTAGCACGCAAAACATCCAAAGTCCCATAGTCGAGTTCAAAATCAGAGTTGCTAGAATGTACAAATACCTTTTTTCGAGTATTCTACTATAGGTACATCTTGCATTGCAATAGGTACATGTTCGTACGATCCGACTCAGCTCGGATTCATCATTCTCTTGCACGCATTTTGTTTGCTTGTGTAGAATACAGATTGAACTATTTAAGCTTGTGACATCGTATGGAAAACTTACTTTTTGCTTTGCATCGGTTTACACATGATTTCTAGTACACACGCGTGTTTGTTTTCTCTCTTCCATGTCATCCTTCTTTGGCTGCTGTATTACATTGCGTTCTTTCTACTAAACAGCCTAACGTGCCTCTTCATTAACTAATACTCTCCGTCCATCCTTTGCATGCTGTTACGCTTTAATCATACACCTGATTCTTTTCCAGGCGGGTTTCAATGCAGGACTGCTGTGACATCACGGACGCCTGATAGCACTGACCATTCGACCAACGAGAACGTCTTTTTTACTACACTGCAGCTGTTGAGATGCGTACTCACCAGCATCCGACTGGATACTCCTAGCCTCTTTCATTGCTAATAATTAAGCCAAACGCTCGTTGACTGTCTTTAATTATCACCCGTGTCCAATATGCAACCACGCATTATTTTATTAAAATGGTCATAACATTAATTCTCGTTGAGATATCGATGTGCCAGCAATGAATTATTGTTACCTGTTGACAACTCATCCCATTTGTGGTCCTTTCGACCCATCTTTACTTGGAAGGCTTTCTGGGAATCCCCCACTTCCTTTGGGGAATCCCTTGCGCCCTGCTTGTAGGATTTTCCAATATGCATTTTTGGATAGCCTGGGTGTGACTTCCTCTAATTTACTCTCAACCGCCTACTCTCCGATTTCTCATCTCCGCAATAATCCGCTCTGAAGTTCATTTTCCTACGCTTTCGGCTGACTGTAGCTCCGTAACGCCTCGGAATTTCCCCCCTGTTGTCTCGGCTTTTTTTCTTTATTTTTCACTGTACTATCACCTCCGGAAGTTTGTCGGTCCGTAACCTTACCACCCTGTATAAGTGCATTTGGTACAAAAATACCATGAAAGAATGTTGTAGCGACAGGTAGTGAGTGCATTGATGTGAGTAGCGGAGATAATAGTAAAAATAGCGGAGCGCTAAAAGTAGCGGAGGTAATGGTAAAAATTTCACAAGGAATAGGTCCAATCTCATGGTACTGTGTATAGGACAAAAAATTATCATATAGATACGTTGAAAGCTTGAAATGAGAGACGATAATTTCGCTAAAAAAAAAGACCTGGATTTTTTTTTAGCGACACGAAATTAACAATGATAAGATAATTCGAGATCAAGGTCACGGATTTCAAATCCGGTCAGATTTTTTCTATACTTGCTAGCGTGAAGGATTAAGAATGGAATAAGGTAATCCAGTAAAAGGAACGTTGTTCTTGTAGCGTCAGCAGAAAGAGTTAATCGTGTTCGTTAAACTCAATTCTGAATTCAGTCTCTCTCCACCCGCCCTCTTTCAGCCTGCATTACCGACGGACAAAACGAAATTAAATAAAATATATATATTTTTTTTTGCTCATAAGAACACATACACACAAACAGCACACTATATCGATATTGGGTGGTACTAACCCAGTATTGGGCCGATATATTGTGTTGTTAGAGAAATTTTGCTTACCTGCGACTTTCCAAATTGACTTTATTGTTAAGCTTCTCTTTACAGTAAAAAGTGCAACCGAAGAAAGATGTGTGGTGATCGGTAACACTCATTGTCTTGTACAGGATGGTTCACAGAAATCTGACGATTTTTGAGATTTGAAAGAAACCACCATGAAGTGTAACTGAAATATTTATTTATTTTGCATAACAATAGGATATAGTATGCCATTCGTCATAACTGTTCCATTTTTTCTCTTCAGATTCTTACATTTTGACTAACACAAAATTGGCGCAGATCTGACGATTTTTTCGACACAAACACGTTTTTCTTAACATAGGTTGGCAGCACTGTCATTTAGCCGGGAAGGATATAACGTGTTGCACATTATCATGATGGATGCTAGTTTCAGAAATGGAGGGCTGCTGTGCAATATGTGGTCATGCCCTCGTTTTTTAGTTGTTGTTTTTAACGGCGAGTCAGTTGTGATTACACAGCGATTATTCCATCGTCACTTCTATATTTCAAATCATGGTGTTGTTCTGTGCCGGCATACAATACAGTAAATTGACGTGGAATAGATCTCGAGAGGGTATGGTTTCAGCAGGATGGGGCAACATCACATACTGCAAGAGAATCCATGACTGTGCTCCAATAAATGTTTCTCGGTCGTGTGATTTCTAAAGGAGGAGACGTTTAGTGGACGGCACGTTCTCCAGACTTATGCGACTACTTTTTCTGGGGCTATATTCCGCCTGTCGGGGTGTTTACCCCCAAAGTCTCGGCAACACCCCTCAACTTGAAAATGTTTGCTGTGAAAAATCGGTAGAAACCATACAATACTTCACTTATTCCCTCCCAATTTTGACTTTACACACCCCCAAACTGAAAATCCTGGCGGAAACCCTGGGCTATCTGAAGACTCAAGGGTACATTAATAAACCTAGGGTAGCATTAAAGGAAATAATCAATCAACATGGTTGAAAGAGTAATGCAAAGCCTGCATGCCAGACTGAAGGAGTATTACACACACGTTGGAGAATATTTGAAAAATGTGTTGTTTAAAAAGTAAGAAACTGAAGATAAAACCGCATTATAATAGTAAATGGCATCGTATGGTTCTGTAAAATAAATAAATATTTGAGTTACATTTTATGGTGTTAATTTAAATCTCAAAATCGCGTTCTTAGGACGTCATATACATCCGATGGAAGGCAATGGCAAACCACTATCGCTTCATATTTCCCAGGGATCTTTGGGTGAGGATCCTTCGGCCAGAACACCCATCATCATCAGGCACTTATAGCTCAGGGTATATACGGTAGGGGAGGGGAAGGATTACAGGGTAGGGGAAAGTATGAGGGAAGAAGTCGGCCAGAGCCTGAGTCCAACTTCAAAGTACCATCCCAGCCTGTTGTAAGAAATGAAAACTGGAAAAACCTCAGTCAGGATGGTCGGCCGCTGGAATCGTTCACAGGCTCCCGAATGCGAAAGCCAACGCTGTAGCAACTCAGCTACGGCCATTTAGTCTACAAAGTCCGGATACCAATGAATATTCATTGTGCTAATTAGGACTGCGCTACATTCATCACAGCTCTTCATATAAACAACTATCGATGAGCGACATCTTCAAATATAATGGCTCAGCTGAGAGAACTAAGAAAAGAGTCTGCAACAGCTCCCTCAAATTATCAGCTATTCGTTGATAACTAAGATTACAGTTCAACTAGATTTTTCTCTCATAAACGCGAACTGAACACTAGCCATTTTTAAATCTAAAGTTATATATCCAAACTAATTAAGTATTCTCTCTAGTTACTGTAGATCAGAATTCCTTCATTGATATTTTAATTTGCGACGACTTTATAAACGAACTCGAACTTTTCCTGCCTTAGGCAGGTAATAGGGATAGAAGACTATGATAAAATCTTAATCATTTTTATAAATAACGTTAAAATTACTTGCAGAACGCCATTGAGATTGTGTATATAATACAGCTAGCAGCTGCACCATCTATTAACAAGTAAAAAGAAATAACTCTTTATCGGCTTTTATGAGGAAATTCAAGGCAATAGGAAGTGTAGTGAACCGACACATCAAAACTATATTTTATTTGGTTGAACTCAGATAATTACTTTGAATGCCTTGCTGCTTCAATTACATTTTTAAAATTCTGCGTTATATTCGCTAAGTAAAGTTAGGGTAGTTTAGGGTTGCTATATTTCACAAGGGAAAATCCGAGATACTGATAATTTATGAAAATCTTTCAAATGTGCAAAATATATATAAGGTTAAACAATTTAATTTTCTTGCAGTAGATGAGGAGTGTAATAAATAAATCAAGTGAGCAATGCACAGCCGGGGACTGTACACAAAGGCTACCGCCAGGCGCCAGCAGCAAGCATCTCATTATTTATATGATGAATGTTCCGTTGGAAAAATTGCGAAGAGAGCTTTCCAACGACACCTCAACCACCTTCCTAGCCCTAGTAGATGCAAAGCTATAATCCCCCCCAAAACTCGGGAACCGCCCCTGCTAACTGGATCAATCAGATTTTCTGTTCCTTCGTGTCGGGTTTTATTAAACAAAGTATCCTTTTCTCCTTGGTATTGTTATGTTCAGGGCAAAATTACCAAGTATTTCAGTCCGTGGTTTCAAATAACTCTCAAGCAAGATGCAGATGGAAACAAAGAGTAATACCGACAATAATAACCATTAAGTATCAAAAAAGTTTTTATTGCTGATCCAATAAAACAGATACTTCATTAAATTTGTAGGTAGTTGAATTGTGAACTTGAGTAAATCCACGTTCTGTGTATTCAAGTTTTTTATACGCTTTATATTAACTTACTCTGTAAGTTTATTTGGTACAAATCTTGTAGAATTGATTTTCAACTCACTTCCCATCATCCGATTTCTTTGAAATTTTGTAAATTTGCTTGCTTTCGATGACAATACAATATTCATTCATTAGATATACGACAGAATAATCCAGTTAACTGTAATTAATTAATTAATTCGAAATTATCCTTAAATGTACGCAATGCCGCATCTATTGTATGAAATTTGAGTTGCCTACCTCGCAGGGAGTTTAATATTCATCTATTATATATACAGAACAAATAATTTTAAAATACGCTTTATTACCTGGTAGGATGCACTAAAAAGTAAAAAATAATAAATTGAATTAATCTTATGATTCGGAAAATAAAAGCGTGGGTGCTCTTGCTTACCGTATCATAAAATCATAATATCTAAGAGCACCCACGCTTTTATTTTCCGGTTCATAAGATTAATTCAATTTATTATTTTATTTCTTTTTAGTGCATCCTAATAAAGCGTATTTTTTTAAAAAAATCCTTGTTTTAATTAACTTTTTTAACTTTTCTTTGGGTCTCGTACTCATAAATTGAAGAGAAATATAATCGTGTGAAAAGAACGGAAACAATATCTATTTTTTTTCTTTCCTTCCTTTCTTGTTCGCTGAAAACTGGGACAATTATGCGTCCCAAAAATTATTTTCGAGACACCGGGACGCAAATCTCAATTCCGGTAAGGTCTCGGATTTTCCGAGATGAATAGAATCCCTAGGATGGTTCAACTCACTCAGTACCAATTCACTAGTGTATGGATACTTAAAATAATAATATTAAGTTAAAATAACCTGTATAACGTAACAACACGTTTTGTGTATAACTTTTTCTTAAAGTATTTTGTCTTTTGTGTTTCAAGAAATGTAATTAATGCGTACATGAAATGTAGAAGGTTCGTCACTTTTTTTTTTACACTTTTGAACATATCCTGCACACTTATGATCATGGTTCACTTTTGTTTTTCTTATTAATGATAAAAGACTTCGACCAACACTTAGAAAATTTATCGCTAAGACATTTTCCATGAATCTTAGTGTATAAAAAAGGCTGTTAAAAATGACGAGAATTGTTGGAAACGGCTTTTCAAAAAGTAATCAGAAATTCTCAAATTGACCAACAGTGCTCAAAAAGATTCTTCAAAAGTGACATCAACTGTTCAAAAGGGTTCCACAAAAACTAAGAAGAAATGTTAAAAAAGTGTTTTCAAAAGGTTCTTCAAAAAGTGACCATAAGTGTTCAGAAATGTTCTTCAAAAAATCACCATAACTGTTCGAAAAGTGGCCAAATGTGTTAAAAAATGGGATTTTAAATGTAAAAGAAGTGTTCTTACAATGTATTTTGAGTGAAATAACTTTGCAAGACATACTTTCTTAAGCAATTCGTACTAAAAAGTAAAAACTAATTGTGTTTATGCATGATAAAAGAAAAGCATGAGGCGCGCTCTCATATACAGTCAGTCACTTTATAAATTCTTGAATTGGCGCGTCACATGCATTCTATTTAGTCATGCGTAAACTTTTTTTTTTTTTTTTTACTTTTTTGTACAAATGGTTTAAGAAATGTATGTGCTTAAAACGTTTTTATTATATTTTTAGTTATTTCGATGTTTGCATAATTTTTCTCAAGCTAGTGTTTTGTGCCCCAAATCCTAAACTGCAACCAGCCAAACGAAAGATCATTGCAGGCTAGTATTTATAGTAAAAAAAAAGGTAAAACTATCCTCTGTGCGATACGCACGCACCGTGAACGGCGCATGGGGGATGTGGAGCTAGCGCTCCACATTTTCTTGACCTACGGTACGAAGTGATGTGGGGTGGTCAGTCCCTCGCTCGACCACCTTTACCTTCCCAAGATACCAAGGACACTCTGGTACCCAATTTCATAGGAGGCTGAGTGCCCTGGCCGAGCTTTGAACCCGGGCCGCTCGATTCGTAGTCAGACGCGCTACCGCCTGAGCCGCGGCGACTCCCTAGTTTTTATAGTAGGATAAAGAAGTTCATATTAAAGATAAATATTAATATATGCTTTTAAAATAAATAAATACATAGAAATATATGAAAGTAACAATGAAATAATGTATTGTCATCCGATTTACGTCACTGTGCAAACTTCCATAATTGTATGACGTCGGGAAATGACTTAAAAAAAACTTTACAAGATTTGAGGACTCCACGAACCATTGTGAACTAAAGAAAAGTCTGTAAAACGAACAGAACGTTCTCTTGTATTTATCTCTTATTATTAATAATAATAATTTCTAACATCCAGTATATGTTCAACAATCTTCCATTCTGAATAAATAATGAAAAAAGCATTAAATAGTGAGTAAAGAAATAAATAAGTTTTAAATTATGATCTTCTTATTAGATTATGAAATGTAATAAAAGAAAAGACTAAAAAAATAGAAGTTGAACATGAAAGTCTGAGTTAGGACAGGCGTTCGTTGAACTTTCCAGGTTTTCTTTTATCCAGTTCTCTACACACACATACATAATTATTTCTATGTAGATCGTTTCCTCACACGCACATTTCATGTTCCCGCATGTTACGCAACAGATAATCAAGAAGTCAGACCACATTTTTTTAAAAAAATGTATCTTTTTAAAGATAAATTTGCGTATTAACATGGCTGTAACAAGAAGAAAATGTGTGATGCATCAAATTAAACTATGGTTTACATTCTTGTTAATTTTTGAAAGATGAAATGCCAGTTTTCTTTGTATTATTATTATTATTATTAATAATAATAATAGATTATCGTTAAGCTGTTGTATTACTAAGGATATGCGTATATGGATACAAAAAAAAAATAGCAATCTCTAGTCGATTTTCGGGAAGTTAGTTAAAGATTGTAGGGAATTTCCGAGAGATTAGGAACTGTAGAATCGGTAATTCCCAGACCATGGGAAATCTCGATAGTCCGAAATTCCCCTGTAGAAGTCATGATAGTCCGAAATGCCTCAGATCTCTGCGAGTTTTCATAGTCGGGCATTCCCCATATCTCGGGTGGTCTCAGTAGTCAAAAATTCCCATAAACCTGCAATGTTTCGGTAGTCGGGAATTCTCGATACTCGGGAATTCTCCATACCTCGGGTAGTTTCAGTCGTCAAGAATTCCCTAGACCTACGATGTCTCGATTGTTGGGAATTCCCTATACGATGTCTCGATAGTTTGGTGGCCTCAGTAGTCAAGAATTCCCAGGACGTTGAGAAAACTTGATAGCCGGGAATTCCCCACACGTTGAGAAGGCTCTTGAGACGTTTACTTCGAAGACCTCGGAAAGTCTCGAGAGTTGAGAATATCTGAGAATTTCCCGTCTTTAAACTTTCGATTTTTGGGTATATATATATTTTTCTTATTTAATTAAAAAAATCTGACTTTTGAGATTTTATGATAGAGACTTTGTTGGTGAAGGATGTGCTTTTGCTGAAGTAAGAACATTCTTTTATATACTTGGAATACTGAGCGGCATGTCATAATAAATTTTAAAAGCATTACAAAGATACACGCGCTCAGTATAAAATTTACATCAAAAGTACCATAGAAAAGCATACCGCTCTTTGCTCCGACAAAAAGCACACACACACAAAAAAGAACCTGACAACACTTTCCCGTTTTAGTATGACATAATATGTCGTGTATTTGATAGTTGCCTGTGAAGTATTCAAAAGTACTGGAAAGTGATTTTACATGCCTCATATGGAAATCAGCAAATTACTAACTATAAAATATTTCATTTATTCAAAAAATAAAAAAAGTATCTAAAACAAAAAGATGAAGAAAAAAATGGAAATTGCAAGCTTTTGGGTACTTGCTTCCATTTTAAGAAATTTATTACGAACAACAAGTTTTATTTTCAGAAATTATAAGGCCAAATGCAATACAAATCTCTTATAATTTTAAAATTGTTTAGTAAAAAATTACAATTCAAGTTATTACAAGATTTTTTTTTAAAAAAAAAGAAAAAGAAAAGCAAGAAAATGAAATTGTAAAATTGATTACAGATATACAGGGTGTTTTCACATAACAGTGGTCATAATTTGGAAACCTTTGGCACAAACAAGGGAGAAAAAAAAACAGTTTCTTGGAAGAAATTTTGAAACATGCCTAGTTTCGAAGCTAAATATGACGTGGTATCATCAAAAAATCACGTAATGTCTCCACGAATAATGATATAAGGCGACTTAGTAAATCACAATTATGTATTTAAGCAGTTTATAATTGAGGGAGTGCCGTATAGTTTTTTTTTCTTTTATATGTGATGAATTTCATTATCAAGAACATAGACATCTCTAAGCTACATTTTCTTTATTATAAACTTACAATGTATTGGGTATAGGCATAGACTAAATAATCACACCGCTTACCTATTTTCGTATGCGTTAAAAATAATGGGTTTTTGCTTATTATTTTTTTTTTTTTGTCGTTTCGTGGCATTGGTGACTACTACAGGAAAGAACCAGCGACTGAAAGTAGTCGCCATCTAGCGGCAGGCTTCAAAATCACGTGCTCCTTAGCGCAGATGAAAACATGTAGGCGTGATAAGTCTATCTTATAGTCTATGGTATAAGTTTCAAATTTGCTAGACTCGCGTATTAAGTTAATTGTCTTGATATAACATCATTTGTGACGATGCCGGGAATCATTTTGACACCTCTAGCAGTGAAACTAAGCATTCTGATTTGTCTTTTCAAAGAAATTTGACTTTGTTCCGGTCTGAGAACTTCCCACCCTGTATAACATTTGTATATTAAAAATTTAAAGTTGTATTCTGTGGTCAGTGGCATTCACCAATAAACCTTGATGACAAAACTTCTCCAATAACAGAGGGTCGTAGGTCAGTTGGTAGAGTGTTAGCTTCGCATTCCCGAGTTCCTGGGTTCGATACCAGCAAGCAACTATCCTTTCTGATATTTCTTCAGGGTTTTTCCTTCAGGTAAATGCCGGGATGGTACATTCAAGTTAGGCATGGCCGACTCCTTCCCGCACTCTTTTTGCTACACTACTCCGCCTGTGGCATATATTTTATTCATTACTCCGGCCTGTGGCATAGTCAGTATTTTAAAATGTCAGATTTACAAATATTGTATATATATATATATATATATATATATGAATAAATAAAGATCTTATAAATTGTTTAAGAGATTCAGCGTAGGTTCAAAAGCTGTAGCTGCATATCTTGCATTTTGCTCAACTGATAATATTTTATTAATATATCAAGCGAAATTTTCCGCTTTGCAGCATAATATAGACCTATGCCGACTTCAGAAACCAAGGGATACCTTTTACCAACAAGACAGAACTTTTGATCGTGACTGTACAAAGCTTACGGTGACAAATGGATATCCTCAAGGAATGAAATAAATGACGAGAGAAATGTAAAATTGAAACCCACCAGGTTTCATAATTAAATAAATAAGCATATATCATAGTTAAACATTGATTTTGAATTAAATGCTTTCGCATAACACTGCTGTAGTAGATATCGAACAAAGTGCAAACGGTGAAGAATATTTTTAATATATGACATTAAAAAACGAACCACATAGTCAATCCAGTGATTCCGTCAGTTCCCCCTGTAGGAGGTTACCACCCCCACAAATCCTCGAGAGAAACCCTTCCCTCAACTTAAAAGTTTTTTTTACGGTCAAAAATCGATAGATACCTTGCAAAAACTCCACTTACATCCCTCCCAATTTCGAGTTTACACCCCCAAACTGAAAATCCTGTCAGAATCCCTGGTCATATCAGTGTACTGTTGCCAAACTTCCTTCGGTTGATTCATCAAAGTAAAAAAAAAGTTAGAAATGGCAAGATTTTGAATCAGCAAACTGTCATACGTCCAGACTGGCATTAATTTTTTATTTGTCGAAAATGTTAACGTCGGAACCGACACCCTCCTAAAATTCTGATTTCTATACACTGATTACTGCGATTAGTGTAATTTTAGACATTTTTACTCATATTTTCATTTGAAATTTTCAATTTTATTTATGGCTTTTAGGCATCTAAGGCTCATTCCGGGGAAGGGAAGGGGAAATGATTCGGGAAGGTGTCGACCAGGGTCTATGTTGAAGTTGCCATGCCGGCATTTCCATGGTGTGACTGAGGAAAATCCCTGGGAAAACCTCAGTATGGTCGACCGATGGGATCGAACCCACGACCTCCCGAAGGCTACTCCAACGCTGTACCACTGAGCTACGGCAGATCGGTATATTTTCATATGAATAATTCAACTTTTTTTTTTGTCTACTTGTGTACTTCATACCTCGTACGCACCCCCTGGACCTTCCGTAAAAGTGTCTGGATACGCGTCTGCACTGCACACACGAACAATCAGAATTATCCGAAAATTAGAATAGTTTATAAGAATGCTAAAGACACTGACATTTCAACTCATTATCTAAGTTGAATTGTGTTTATGTAGTTTATGGGTCTTATAAGGGTCCATGGCTCATGCCGATTTGGAAAGAGGATGTAGGAAGCTAGTCGGTTAAGACCAAGTTTTGAAGGGATCATCTCGGCATTAGTCTAGTATGACTGAGGATAAACACTGGAAAAATTTCAATATAATAGAATAGAATCGGGCTGGTCGGCCGCCGGGCGCGCTTTATTTGAGTTGTGATTTTTGTCCTAACGCTGTGCATAACTCCTAAGGTGGTCGGAGGTTATGATATGGAACCGAGGCGGAATTTGTCTTGAGAAAGTCGATGCGTCTCAGACCCCACTAAAGTAATATTTTCCAACATTCTATTATGTGGAGGCTGCCGGGTTGGATTTTATTTAAACCCCTAAAGTCAGCTGTCACCACAAACATAAACGTTACAGTCAAAAATTTCGGCACAGTTTCAGCTTAGAAGATGCGCTCGGGAAATTAACCTAACTAAACCAAAATTAATTGGACTCATTGAAGCAAATGTAACCTAACCTAACGAATGAGGAGCAAACGACTGAACAATAAGCACAAAGGGAGTTAAAATAAGCAATAACCTTAAAATGAAAGAGAGTCATATAGGCCTATATCAGGAATCAGGAATAAAAAATCTTGACTTAAAGCTACAAAAGGAAAAAAACTGAAATTTGATTCCCAATTATTTAATTTTTATCACCATTAAGATTTTAAAAAAAAATCGAATTTAATTTCAAATTTTGGTGAAAGTTCCGAAAGAATGCGTTCGAAATTTTTTTACATAATCGGACAAATATGAGGGAAGAAACAAGTTAAGGATCAAAGTTGGATTGTGTGACACATGGAAGATGCTCAAAATTTCCGTTATCTTCTTCCCGTTTTTTTTTTTTTAAGTACCAAATGACTCTCAACAATCATATAAGTTAAAACAAGTTGGAAAAAAAAATAGCACAGCCCGGTGGTCCAGTCGGTAATGTCACAGACTTCGAATCAGCAATGGAGTGTCAGTTAAGCCCCACTTCCGGCCACCCTGACTGAAGTTTCCGAAGGTTGTCCTCAATTTCTTCAGGCGATTTGGGTTACCTTTTCCATATCTTTACCGGAAGTGATCCCTAAGGAACGTTATACCTCAGACGTGACGGGATTTGGCCAAAAGTTGCCAGCTTAGTCCATGTTTTTTTTTTTAATCCATAGAAAAAAATTGTTCGCTGGACTAACTTGGAACCAAATACAAGCCTTGCCGGTTAGATGCTCTACAACCAAGCTATTAATAAAATACAAATGATCACCTTCTGTATACTTAACATATTCCTCAGGTCTGGTCTTCATTTTTGTCGATAATATATGATAATTGTGGCATCTCGTCAATCCGTTAATAATTTAACCTAACAGTAGACTTATTATCATATAAGCGATGTAGACGAAATTGCCACTGTGGTGTGGCGCTCAAGATAGATAGGTTTCTGGTTGGCTATTTTTCCCCAAAGTCGTGCAATAAAAATAAATATATGACCCCCCAAAAAAGTAGCACAACTAGGAATTAACCGAACAGTGCGTAAAAGTTATGACACGTGTTAAAGATCGTAGAGAAATCACATTATTTTGTATTTAATTCGTTAAATCCATATTTAATCGGAGCAATACTAGTTAAAGAGATATTACCTTCCTCGTATCTCATCTGCATCGCACTAAATTTATCGTTGAGTCCAGATTTGACGGGAACAGCTATAATACAGTTTAGAGATATCACCTATTGGTCTCCCGATCGGTTCACACAAGATTTATTGTTAAGTCCAGATTTGATTGGAGGAACAGTTACATTTTAAAGATATCATGTACCGTCTCTCGGCCCCCCTGTCGCACTTGTTATATAGTTTAAGTCCATTTTTATCGGAACATTTACAGTGAGTAAGAAAATATCATGTAGCCGTCTTCTCTCAGCCGTTTCCCTCTAGATTTATCGTTAAAACAAACATTTATCGGACGTTTCAATCTCTCGGCCGTGTGGCACTAAAATTATATTTCAGTGAATGACTTACAGTTTAGAAATATTACATTTCGTTTTTTTCACACTAAGATGTGATAGGTAGGAACAGTTACAGTATAGAGATACAGATTCCAAATCTGTTAACCATTTACTTATTTTGACCCAGAGAGAAAAATAACGCATAAATCTGAATTCTATGGAATGAAGAAAAAGAGAATAGGAAGCCTTTGAAATATGAACTGAAGAAGAAGAAGAAGAAAATTAAAATACTCATAAAAATACGCAACGAGGATATACTTGAAAGAGTAAATTAGAGGAAACGCAACCCGTTAGGACATTGTTTACGAAGGAAAATGGATTTAAAGACGTGATTAAAGATATGAAGAAGAAGAGGAAGAAGAATCCAACTTATGAATAATATTAATCAAGAAAAGGGAGAATATCCAGTTTAGGGTAAGCACAATAGCCTCATAGCGTAGTAATTAGAGTGACGAACAAGAAAATCACAATGTGACAGGTTCTGAATTCTGATCCCGCCGCAGAAATTACTAACTATACTTGAACACTGACTGATACAAAGTGTTGCAATAAAGAAAGAATAAGTCACTCTTAATGTATACTTAGGAACTACAAATTGATTTATACTTCTAAGTTTTATGTTTAGAAATGTACACTAATTTACTGTTTTTTTTTTCAAAAAGTGAACTTTGTGTACAGCATGTTCTGAGAAACTCCAGCCCACTAATTTTTGCATCGAAATTTTTCAATATACAACGAAAAAAAAGTGATAAATTTACTGTCATCTTCTTCTTTCTTAGGTTATACCAGACAGGGATTCTGCCAGGATTTCGAGTTCGGGGGTGTGAAGCCAAAGTTAGAAATGACGTAAATACAATTTTGAATTTGATTTTTTTTTATCGATTTTATCGGCAAAAATTTTAAAGTTCGGGTGTGTGCTCGACGTTTTAGAGGGCTGACACCCACTCATTGGGGAAACTCTGACAGAATCCCTGACATCAGGACAGCCAATTAAATTACTGTAACTTGTATGAAAAGGTGTACAAAATACATTTAATTAGTGATCAGTGAAAAAAACACCGATCAAACTTTAAAATGTACAACATGTGTAGCCTATCGTTTTTTTTCTAAGAGCGTAAACTTATTAATAATTAATTTTCTGTGCTTTTCTCTGCAGATTTATGTCTGAGAACCATGATCATCCTATGTTTTAATTAAAGGTGGCAAGCACAAGATATAGTTGTCTTGATTATAGCTGTACGAGACAAATTAAGTATATAATAAACTGTATATACGAGGTGCACGGAATCTTAAATCCACGAAGATTCACGCCGGAGATGGAATTCGAACCCACAATCTCGTAAACAGTGGCCCAGCACCCATATCTACACGACCATCACGGTCGACTAAATGACTTCAAGTTATATAAATTTTTTATTACGAAATTAGTGTTATGAAGGCTCTAAAATTGCATACACGAAGGATCTATATCTTTCCCAGCTACGTATGCATGAAACGTAGCTATTTTCCACTATGTTTAACTCATCTCCGTGATTACAGAGTTAAATTGTAACAGTGTGCCTTTGCATTATTTGTAATAATAAAAATATATATAAAAAAAGATGGCGCGATTAGCATATCATAAAAAGTAAACTAGCTTTATTAAAAGTAAGTTCATAAAAGTAACTACATTATTGTGTTTGAATCAGATCAGTTTGAATAATAAGTAGCAGGATTTTCTACAAATATAAACATTGATGTTTTATTTTTAATAATCTCTTATTAAAATTCTTTTATGAATATTGTAAATTCGAAATTAGTAGTGGGATAGAACCCCTGAATTTCCCACCACGCTACATCTATGCTAAGACTTTTTTTGTTATAATATACCGTAAATATTTGCGATCTTACTTATGTCAATTTTTCACTTATACGTCACGTTTGAAATGATCGAACTAAAAGGAAAATCTGAATTAATCACACATACAAAATGGAAGAAAATATATGCAAAACAGGTGATTTTTTTTTACGCGAACATAGCGCGCACAGAATATATTCTCACACACACGCACATATACTGTCACATATGATAACTGTATCTTCAGTAGCTTTGTTCCTTCACAAAAACAATTAAATGAAAACACTTATTAAGAAATATATCACACGTCCTTATTATTTTAAAAAAACAAAACGATATACCACAGAAGCATATGCGGGTGATAGAAAAAAAAAAGCCCGGGTGACAAATTCAAAATGGCCATTTGGGGGCCTTGTCTCGTCACTTACCGTTTTCTTGCGGCTCTTCCACTTCCTCGGAAGACTCTTCTGTCATCCTCACACCCCCCGAGATCCTTTTGTTCTGATCTACGCGATCACGTGAGGCAGCTTCGAGTTCGGAGGCGCGCAACAATGGCCAATGGTCACGTGATTTTTTTTCCTTTGCAAAATACAAAACTCTCTAGCTGTCCCTTCCTCCCTCTCTTTCTCTCTCTCGCTTATTCACTCACTATCCTTATCTTTTTCTCTTTGGTTGGAATATACGTGGTGTATGCGAGAGAGAAAGAGAGCCCTGTCTCTCCTGTACACCATCCCGCCTCTACTGTAGCTGAGTCAAATTCTGGTTGACCAATAATTGTCATGATGGCTTCCTTCTTCCTTCCTACCACAAACAGGCGAAAGTGAAGTGCTAACTTAGTCTTAAATTTTAACATCACATATTTCTTACATGGCATACATGTATTTTTTAAAACTTCATGCACTTTTGTACGTCAATTTCAATTTTCTTTAATATATTATACATAAACTTTTTTTTTCCATATTTCTATTCTTCATCACTGTCTTAACACTTCGCATTCATAACTAATTTTTCTCATCTTACGCAATTTATTTCAATTTTAATTAACTCTCTAGTTATATTTCTTTTTCCGAATTTCTTTCGACTGATCTTCTGTACTATTTCGTAACTTATTCACAGAACTTCTTGCACTTTCATACTTAATTTTAAGTTAAAAACTTCTTCACATACATTCACTTCAAAACCTTATTTTCAGCATCATTAATTAACATTTATATTTTGTTCAGGTTAAACGTGCTTGAAGTTTGTACGTCTTCTACACTTTTTTATTATTATTTTGGACTTAATTTACCTTAATATTCATACTTCTCCACACAACCAGTTCTATTACCAGCATACGTATGCTAATCCATTCTCTATATTATCAGAATACTCCTGGTATATTGAGGGTATGCATGCAGTCTGAATGATAGGAATATGGTTCTAAATTGCCTTCCTGCTTAATCCAACCCCTTTTTTTTAGTGACTTATGAAAGCGTGTTTCACCTTTAGCCCAAAAATATGGCAAACATATTTCATATAAAAAATATTTCTAGCATATCCCTAACAAGGACAAAGGAACAATTTTCCTGCATATGATGAAAAATTTGTGAAATATTGCTAGAGCACATCATACTAAGAATATATTGTACGTGTGCTGTGTAAACAAATTCGAAGACGGAAATTGGAAACCATTATGATTATTGAATTTTTAAGGTCCTTAGGCATCTTTGCGTCAGGCTAGTATAAGGAGAGGAGAGGACGTGAGAAGCCTGCTATGATCTGGTTTGAAGGTACCATATTCCTGCATTAATCTGATGTGACTGAGGAAACACCTGTCAAGATGACCTGCCGCTGGGATCGATCACAGAACCTTCCGAAAGAAAATCTAACGAACGCTCTTTGAACTGAGTGACAGCCAGGCATTCGATGAAAACTTTTATGAAATTTGAGATGTAATCGTGTAAAGAATTCGAAAAATAGTTTTAAAAAATCGAAACAACAGGACACTAAAAATAATAATAAAATTCGATAAGTAACGTAAAACTTTTAAGATACCTACTGCCTCTGCTCTCAAGTAATTCATTTGATACGCGTGCATAAGTACTATCAGGGCCATTTTCCGAACTTTCGTTGTTGAGAATCATTTGCCCAGTATTTTTTAAACGTACCTAGTTAGATTCACCTGCCATAGCTAGCTTTATCCCCCCCCCCAAAAAAAATAAAGAAGCTGTAGAAAAAAAATATAAGCACTCCAGGCACCTTTTTCCTATATATAAGAAAGGATGTGGAGGACGGGGGGGATCAGGTAACAAGAAGCAAAACGGGTATTCACACAAACAATTTCAAGGACGCGGTCACACCAATCTATACAACCAAAGAACTTTTTTTTCTTTTTTTGTTACTTTCTCCATCTTTGTGGAAAACTATCGTTCCTTTTTGTTACAAGAATACATTCAACTGAGGGAGTAACAAGAAAGGGGTCAGTTCACTAGTACCCTTTATCTTCTTCCTTCGTCCGGTGTGGCCCAAAAGAAACCCGAAAAGAAGGGGGGGGGGAGAAAGAAATCCAAACACTGGAATGTGGAGAAACATAAGGGACAATACCAAACTACACCGTGGTGTCCTCAACTTTCAGAAAAATAGCGATATATAGCGTCTCTGCTAAATTCGACTAAGATGTATGCTTGCTTATAAGACCTGTATTTGGTTCTACAAGGGTTTCTAAAGTGAAAGCCACATAAATTTCTAATATTGTTTTTCCTATATCTAAGTCAATTATTTTTTTGTTTCATTAATTATTCTTATGAATTACTTGGAAAATGACATTGTACATAATTTAGGTTTTCAATATTCATCTAGAACGTATTCAGTCCATTTCAAATGTTCAGTTGTGATTTTTTTATTACAATCACAGCAATAACTTTCACGAAGGCGATAGATGGACTCAAAAGTCCTTGTATAAAAAGAAACAAAAATCGGTTTTAAGAATAATTAATTGGAAGTATTTTTGCTTTACTTATTTAGTACTTAATGTTTATTTTTTCCGGATACTATTTTCACGATAATCATTTTATTTGTGTGTAAGTTATTCCATATTAAAGTGCAAAAATTTGCTTTAACGTTATTGTGGAATCCATGTATTTCTGGAACTTCCTTCAACGTCTTCGAAATCCTCATCCTCCTTTAGTAACTGAGAGTAACTGAGTAAATTTCCGTAATGGCATGTGGGTATCTTTTCTAAGTCCGATACGTTTCACAAGATGGCAGTAGCCGACACCCCTGGTAGCAACCACGTCTACGTTAAGCTTGCATTTGCCTTGTGTTGCCTGATTTCCTTCAGCCTTTCAAATTACACTTGCATTAGGCTTCCACAAGTATATTTTCTAAGGCATGCCTGAAGAGAAGCTCCACTCGGCCAAGCCTTGGATTTTAGATGCTCCTCAAGCTTGCTGCAAGGGTATTTTGCAAGGCTGCGCGCGAAACTTAGTTTGAACTTTTACCGTAGAGCAGCGCTATAAGTCATGATCTTTTGTTCCCAATAGGATGACCTAGATCTTTACGGAAGGGAAGAATGAAAGTTTCCGAGAAACATGGCTGATGTTCGGCGACAGGAAATTTGATTGAATCCGTATGTGTTACCTTCAGTGAAAATACATACAATAGTGTACGTTTAATCACATTACGAACAATAGATGTAGAAATGTATCTTTGTTTAATTTATTATAAGTGTGATTTTAATTTAAGACAGAAAGGAGTGACCAGAACAAGTGATTTCATGACTGTTTAATTTTACACACGGAAATAAAACAAAAGAAGATGAAGAAGATAAAAGTGCGGTAAATAACTCTGAAGGAAGCCACAAGAAATATAAATCATGATGTCCTGGTAA
>JAGDQP010002055.1:60134-110524 GCA_022664845.1 Lepisma saccharinum | reverse complement strand
GTCGTGTTTCCAAGATGGACCACAGATGTTCAATTATGTTGAGATCTGGGGATTGGGCGGGCCAGGGGAGGTGTTGAACTTCATCCCGATGTTCCTCAAACCACGCTGTAACAACTCCAGCTGTGTGAATGGGTGCATTATCATCCTGGAATATGGCGTCATTGTCCGGGAACAACATCCGGACCATAGGATGCAAGTGGTCTCCTAAAATTGCGACATAATCGTTGGCAATGATGCGTCTGCGAAGTGTGACCACAGGACCCAATGAAAACCATGATATTGCGGCCCACAGCATCACCGTGCCGCCGCCATGTTTCACAGTTGGGCGGAGACACTGCAGATCATACGCTTCTTTGGGCGTTCTCCACACATAAACACGGCCCGTGGTTTGGAATAGGGTGAATGGTGACTCATCCGACCATACCACACGTTTCCAGTCGTCAACGGTCCAAGTTGCATGGTCGCGGCACCATTTGCGGCGTGCTAAAGCGTTCTGGTCCCTGATGAGAGGTTTGGCCCGTGCAACACGACCCCGTAAGTTCATGTCATGTAATTCGCGGCGGACTGTGATTGTCGAAACAGGTTGGGGGAGGTGCTGATTGAGTTCCTCCGTCACTTGCGCCGCAGTGGCACGACGGTTCCGCGTGACAATGCGTTTTAATATCCGGCGTGCCCTGTCACTGATGCTTTTCTTCCGCCCACTATTCCGCTTCCCCGATGTGGTTTTCCCGTGTGTTGTGTAGGCCGTCATCACCTTCGACACTGTCCCTGGCGACACACCTAACACACTAGCTACTGCCGTCACACTCACTCCACATAACCGCGCACCAACAATTTGCCCTCTTTGAAACTCTGAGAGGTCTCCCATTTTACACTAGCTCTGTAAGCTGCAGCCACTGCACACTCCTGTTCCACGACGCCTGACGTAGTATGGAGACTGACCTAACACACCACCACCAACAGTCCGGCGCTGCGGTCGCCACGACACCACTGCCAACCCATACGTCTGACGTGTTGCCAACTACAGGTGTTTCCATTATTCTGATAAGCATCTGTATATATATATAATGATATAAAAACAAAAAAGTGCTATATACATGGAGTTCTCACCAAGAACCCACTATGTTTATTACGTCATGCTATATACAATTTTCTGCTCTTTTCGATGGTGCAAGTTCCATATCTGCATCTGGTGTTCCTCTTGAGATATTCATGGTATTATATTGCAAAGTCAACGTAATTAAATTTTCTTTGTCTTTTTAATGGTGTAAGTCTCTGCTGTTGCTCGTGAGATATTAATGTTATTATTTCCAATGTCCACACCATTAAAGTTTCTAAGTAAAGTGTCGGTCGCGGTAACATTTGATGACAAAATATGTCAACTTTGAAACGCTGTAACTCTGGATACAGGTGGCTTAGAAATCTCTAACTTTGAATTTATATTAAGAACCCTTCCAAGGATCAATGTGCCAAAATTAATCAAAATCGGAAGCTATGGGTTACATGACCTGCCTAAAGGAACCACAACTGGAATATTCAGTATAATTCAAAAGTTGCGGTATAACTCTTATCTATGATTTGTGATGTTATGGGTTCGAGCTCTTTCTATGCTACGTCCGAGGCAAAAACATCAAGCGAGTGAAATCTATTTCCAAATCCAAGCTAGAATACATCATGTTAGGTCTTAATGCATGAACCCAAATCTTTACTTCAGGTTGAGCTTGATTTGTTTCTAACAGATCCAGTTTCAATGTAGCATGTACATACACATAATTACACACAAACATTGTACAGAGCGTCCAGGAAATTACATTCTCAGTTCAGCGTAAATCCCTTACGTACTTATTGTGTTTACTAATGACAAACCTTGCAGCAAAGGAGGTTAAAAGTTCGCAAGTCGATTTTCTACATCTACGGTTCTCCAAACATCGAAACGTACATGCAATGTTCAGCTTATGAAATGTTTATTCATTTCTCCATATCTCGCATCGGTCCAATTCCTTTTAGCCATATTGTATGTGCAACAAAACAACAAAATACTTAGTCCATTTTACAGAATTTAAAATTACACTGTTGCAAGTTAAGAGTACAGGGAAAGAAGGCGAGAAGTCCAAGAAAAATGATTTCTCGTAGAACGTATTTTAAAGTCTTCCATTTACTCCCATGTGTTTAATATTCTAAAATCAGCTATAAATATTGTGGATTATTTGAACTTTTGGATTGAAACTTTTTAACGGTTAGCTGTCATTGTTTAGTAATTGTTACGAGGGCAAACTCCTTTTTGTTTTTAAAAAAAATATAGATATCCACTTTCTTTCTCTAACTTTTCAATTGTCCTGAAGCTTTCTAGTTTTCTTTGTTAATAGCATGACAAGCTCCATAGCTATAAGAACTAACACTAAGGATCACCGCAATCTTTTTGATATTGAACAATGACAAGAACTACCGCATTTAGATAGCAATCTGGTGCACGGTGACCGACCCCTTTTCAGAATAAATTAGTGAACCATTTAAAATTGGTAATCCCGTAAACCATTGTACAATTAGTACAACTGATTTAAATTTAGAACAGGACCACATTCACATATTATACCACCGTTAAAATCGTTTAAACACCTGATACAGCTGTTTATCCAAGTGTTACCAATAATGGAGCTGCTGGAGTATATTTATTTTGATTTTAAGACATGAGTGCTGAATAGTGTTGCCACGAGACGAGACGCGGCAGAGAAATGGCTATAGAAAACGAAACGAGACAGAGCTCTCGTATGGCACAGGTATACATGTTTTCGAGATGAGACATTCTCTGGACAAGACATTTTCGAGACGAGACAGCCTAAATCTCGAATCATCAGTAACACTAGTGCTGAATTATTGCCCCTCTATTTCCATTCACATATTCTAGTGGGCTTTGTGGTGGACAAACATCGTCTTCGTGGTTTTTCTCGAGGTGCTCCTGTTTCCTCCCACTTTCTCCATTCCACCATTATCCCCATGGCCTTAGCCATTGTTGTCTAAATTCACATATTCTAGTCTACAACGCGAGAACTAGACGATGCGCTCAATCTTAAACTCCGAACGCATTTCCTCTAGATTTGCCATAGACATTCATTTCCATCTGTCTGTGAATCAACCCTTTAAACTTTCGATTGTTGAGTACGATAGATGTTCAAACGTAGATATTATAATCCGTCTATCGATTCGTAATAAGAAATTCTTCTAACAATTACGAAACATCGTAATAATTGAAGATAATTATTTGTATGCACAAGTTACGTTATTTAAGAAGCAGAGAGAAGTACCAGAGAAAAAATGGATACGATTAATACTTTTCTTTTCTGGACATATGTCCAAACTTCTGTTCATATGTTGGTATGACGAAGAGAACATTCATTTAACCAGATGTGGTTACTCATTCATTTGACTACATCATTGTATGAAATTACATTTAAAAAAAAAGATCCTTGACTGCATTTATCCCTACGCTCTGGTACTGGACTTTCATCAGTTGTAAATCTCCTCTTTTTTTAAAAAAAAATCCTCTTGAAGCCTGGATGACGTCACGGTCATTAAAGCGAGAATTTACGCCAACTTCTTTTTTTTCTTCTTTGCAGTGAACCACCACCAATTAGCGGTGGTTCCACCAATTCATGATGCAGCTGAATCAGTTTGTTGGCATTTGTATGAAAAAAACCATCAAAGGCACACCAGAACGTTAAATAACAACAAAAAAAATACCCCATTTCTTTTTCCCTGGAGAGGACACTGATAGAATTTTTATTAAAAGGAATTTTGGAAGCTTGTTTGAAAAAGAGAAAGAAAAAAAATCAACTTTTACGTAATCGTTCAGCTAATTAGAAGAGAGACACAAAGAGAAAATTCTCATTAAAATTTGTCCTCATGAGCAGCCATTGCTTTTAGTTAGGTGAGCTAATGATGATGATGGGCGCTCTGAACGGGAATCTATCGGATGTAGGCTTTTAAAATATATAATTGTATAAAAAATCTTTGTTAACAGGACAGAAAACAATGTATTGAATGAATTTAGAATTATGTTTCCAGCGTCACCTAATTTAACCACACATGGTCGCCTCAAGGACCTGTTGTTTTCAACTGAATTCGAAGTTCACGTACCATACACCTTATTGTATTAAATTGACACATTTAAAACCGCGCATTTTGGAAATATAACTAAGTATCCACTGTGGATGCTTCAGTGTTTAGTTTTGATCGACAACGTGTAGACAGAGTACAAAAGTATAAGTTTCATATTCGTATATATTGGTGCAACTGCGAGATGACATAACTTCTAAGAGATGAATCTATTGGTTGTCAATTGTTTACATCCCATGATTTTCCCATGGTTGTTAAACTTCCTTTTCTAAGGGATATGTAACGCCCCAGATGTGAACATCTTCCACGAAAAGCAATACCCAGGACGTGTATTCTAGATACATTCATTATACTCAGGGGAACCCTGGAAAACTTAAAAAAAAAAAAGAATGACCATTGAATATAGAGTTTCATTACTACACCATGAATGTAATTCTTGTCTGTGACGTAGTTTCTTGACAACGTAAGTTATAGGGTCTCTTAATACCCGAGTGCTGTCTTCTCATTCTTCTTACGAGAAGAGAAATTGACCAATGAGAAGCGCACATTTGGTCACATTGTATCCTTCAAAATAGCGACTCTAGCAGTCAGTCATCTATTTGCGTGGGGCGTTTGTTGTATTGCGATAAGAGACAGAGCGAGTGCCAACAAGACGGGGTGAGCTCAACGATCCCCTTTTCAAAACCTTTGAAAACCCAAGAGAACGGGAAATCTATATTTAGCAACTTGAAGAAGCCGATTAACAAACAAAAATATTCAATTTTCAGATTTTTTGCAGCTAAAATCTTGGCCTAAAAGTGACGATTTTCCTATTGAAAAGCATTGCGTGTCGTCTGCTTACATCTCCAAAATGGCGTAAGGGCAATACTCAGGATAAAGGGACACTACTAAAGTATATAAAACAGCGCCATCTGCAGCAGAAACGTAACCTCTATTGCGCAATCACTATTTTACTGTGATAACGCAATATCCAGAATTGGCATCGGTTGCTTCATAAACGACAAAGAACTTTTCTTTAAACAAACTGTTTTTTTATAAGTGTTCTATTCCAATTGTCTTTTTAGTAAAGTGTTTTTTTTATATAATGAAATAATGCGGGAGTGATGTAATGCATGTTGACGTGGCATTGTCCTTGTATCTTCCTCTTTCTTCTTCAGTTCATGCTTGTGGGATCCTCTGGCGGTGACTGCGGAGATGTTAATACTTGACACGTGGCCCGTTAATGATGACAAATGATTTGGGGAGCCTACGGGTGGGGTGGGAAAGTAGAGGAGTTTTGTAACAAGAATGAAAAAGGAGCTGAGAGAGAGATTCTCAACTCGTTAACTTTGACACTCACGAACGCTCTGAACAATAGATTAATTAGTTGTGGGTGGAGTTTAGTTGGTTTCTTTCAATTTTCTTCAAATTAGAACAAACACGCTTCATTTATCGAGGTGTAGTGGGAGGCGAGAAGAAGAAATGGAAGGGAAGTTTTACTTGGTTTTAAAACATAAAAGTGTAAATTAAATTTTAGGTTGAAATTAGTGAGAAAGGATCGTTTTCCAAACTAATGTGATGAAAATTACTGTTTTGTGTATTATTAAATTCATTCACAGGATCTGGAAATTATTACGCCATGCCCATACACTGTAGGAGACACAACGTTCATCCAAAAATGGAGGCAGCTGAGCTGCGTCTTGAACGTTTTACTCTCTGTAAAATTTCAAAATGCGCATGTATGTCTTTTCCAACATATTTCACTGAAGCAGAACACTTTTTGAAAGTAGAAAAGAAGAACATGTAATGTTCCTTTAAAATTTATTTTAAAAAAAAGTTAAGGTGGTCGGGTCCACTAGCACACAGATCAGACGCTCTCGCCACTTAGCTACGAAGGCAGTTGGTGTTTATGGCTTTCCGAGTGATATTCATAGCACTGGAGGTTACTGCGTAGGAGGTTAATGATTAACATGTAGATTTTACTACGAGGAATGTCTGGAGAAAAAAGGAGATGTACGTTTGCTACTGTGTTAAGATTTATACCCAATATAATTCCTCTTTCCACCAATGCAATCATGTCGTTCTCGATCCACTAGTCAACTGTTTACTGTTCACAGTGTAAAGTAACCGTACTCCTATTATTGGATTATAAAGTATCCAACCAAGGCTTAAACTTCATCCACAAAAGTACGTAACCTCAAAACGGCCAGTTTAGCTTACACTTCGATCAGAAAATGACCGAATTTTAAGCGTAAAATAAGTTGAACGTTCACCGACGAAACAATTTGGCAAGTTTCAGCCAATTTTCAATAAACGTTAAGCCATTACAAAGAAAATGTTAAACTTTAAAATGGAGTTAAGGTTACCATTCTTTCCATTAAAGGGTTTACACTATATCCACGTTTAAGAGTAAATACAACAAAACGCTAATTTTCGACTTTTGTTTCTCCATAAAGCGGAGTAACATTCATCCATTTCGTGTTTCCACTTTTTACAGTGTATGCACAAGTAGTACTCGACAAGATTCAAATTTCATTTTCAAAGTGATGCTATTCATAATACTTGATTCCTTTCCTTGATAATTTCACAATACAAGTAACATTGTGCATAGAATATATCCTGATCTTGTATCCCTGATGGATGGATGGCTTTAGCTCATCACCATGTAAACAAGAGGGTTCGAGTTCAATTCTCGATGAAAACACAAGTGATTCCGAGTTCACTTAAAACTGCAGGATTGGCCAATAATACGTTATCATCATTTCCATCCAACGGAGGGCAATAGAAAACCTTCATCGCTTTATTTTGCCCAGAAGCCTTCTGGGCAAATACACTTCATCATTACCATAATCATTAATCATTACCATCACTATCAAGATTTGAAGCGAAATCAGAAATCAATTTCTTTCTACCTATGTTATTAAGACGTTATCCTGAGTTTCAGATGGAGGAAACAAAATTTTGGATTGGTGCGCTAAAAAGGCGAATAAAAACAACAATAACTTTATTGTATAGAATTGTATAACAATCTAGAAATATTACAACAATAGATATCGAGAAGAACGTCATTGTCATACTCTTTCCTTCATGTGAAAACAGTCACACGAAATAAAATATCTGTGACAATACACCATTGCATTAGAGAAGAGAAAAAAATATTTTAAAAACTGTTTAAAGACATACTTTTCTTAAATAATTCGTACCCAAAAAAAAAATGTTTCTGCATGAGTAAGAAGAAAAGCATGGGGCGCGCTTTCTTATAAAGTTACTTTATAAATTCTTGAATTGACGCGCCCCATTCTTTTCTTTTCAGTTATGCATAAAAAAAATATTTTTTCTGTTTTTGGTACGAATTGTTTAAGAAAATTGTCTTTAAAATGTTTTTTAAAATTATTTTTTTAAAAGTTATTTCGGTGTTCGGATACATTTTCTCAAGCTAATATTTTGTGACCCAAATCTTAAAGTGCTCTGTAAATAATCAAACCCAACATCGTTGCAGTTCTAGTATTTATTTTAGGATAAAAAAGTCAATATTTAAAAAATAAAATAAAATATGCTCTTAAAATATATAAATATATAGATATATATTAACGTAACAATGGGATATTGTATTGTCACCCGGCTTACGTCGCTGTGCAAAATTTCATCATTGCATGACGTCGGGAATTGAGTTAAATTAATGTTACAAGATTTGGGAATACCATGAACCATTGTGAACTAAAGAAAAGAATGTAAAAAGAATCATTCCATTGAAAATGATTTAGTAACACTTGATCAGCAGAGAAGTTTGGAAATCATTTACATTTCAGCAGAACTAAAGAAAGAAAAGAAGAAGAAACATAGTCTTACATAATGCGTTCAACCCACTTGTTGATTCACATGAGCATCACATGTGATGAACACATAAGTAAACAACGTTGTAAGACTGTTTAATATCGAAAGATAGGAAGCAACATCCATGAATTCACATTGATTCTGTTTACAAACGTTCTAACCACTGGCAGTTAATCTTCCTTTATTGCAAAGAGTAAACAATTTCTTTCTAGTCTTTTGTTTCATTTGAAGACGTTGTTTCGAGACTAAAACATGTGAGAGAAAATTTTAAAGATTTATTTCTTGTGTTTTCCTCCCTTGGTATTTTTTATCCTTTTTTTCTTTAAGCACTTTCTGGTCGATTCATAGAGAGGGAACAGCGATGTTCGTGATTGTGTATTTTAATCTATGCATTTCTTGGAAAGGAAACTCATCCTTGAATGCAGATGTTGAAACGGATTTTGTTGAGAGCCGTGTATCACAAATTATCAAATTGTCGAGGCGATAGGATATTGAAACAGAGTACTTTCACAGTTTAACTAATTTTCACAAATTTTAAAGAGTCCACAAAGTAAAAAATCGTATCTTGATTTGAATTACATTTCATACAGTTAATCTGGAGATATAGTATCATGGAGAAAACATTTTATCTCTGCTACTATGTTTATGGGAAACTATAGTGTCATTTTCGGAAGTTTTGGTTGAAGAGGCGTGGTTTCGAAATTTAAAAGGTACATTCTTTCGAAACTAGGATTATAGTTCATAATACTATGTTTGGTTTGCGATTGCAAATGAAATAATCATATTCTTCCTAATATTAAACCTAAACAGTGTAGGTGTCGTGTGTTTGTTGCATACTGAAATAGGACACTGTACGTAATGTCAAACTAATGACACCGAGGACGTCAAAATATCAACAGAATCTCATTTTTGGTACCGGACTTTGTCTACAGTATTTCCCTGATTGTATGAAAAATATCAGTATCCACTATGCGACTGCATCACTCCTATCCATCCGCTCGTACCCTGCTCCGATGTACAGTTCTTTCATTTGTCTTTTCCTGCCATGTATATACCAAGACGTATTGAAAACTTTAGAAACAATGAATCACAAGTTACTTCTTCAAGTTTCTTCGGGTTTGGCTTCCATGGTTCTCTTTTTAAGGTTCTGGAGCCATACTTTATTAACAAGAAACATGCCATTCTTTCTAGCACCAGCAGAGTTATACACGGTGCTCGTTGACGAGTACCCAGAGACAGTGTTAGTTGTTGAGAACCTAGACAAAATGGTCTAGTTAGTTGACCTAGACAAAATGGCCGTTGTCGAGTACCCAGCAGACACAATGCTTGTTGTTCAGTACTCAGCAGACATCATGATTTGGACTTTGGTACAGCGGTTCAGACTTGCCAATTTTTCTTGAGCACGCTGTTTTCCCTTACAACCAAATTTTTCATAAACAGAAGAAACTTGTGAATAAATGCAATAAGGAGTGAAGCTACAGCTAATTACAGTTTTGTTGTTGTATGAAAATAACATGATACACTGCTATTATTATTATTATTATGTTATGGCATGATTTGTATAAACAATATAGAGTTTGTTCTATTCAAAATCTAAAGTACGGCCGGCGAGCGTTGATTGCTGCTAAATTTCGTCTGCTGTAAAGACAGAAGGGCAGGTGGTAGGAAATACCCAATCGCTGCCTCACAATTCGAAGACGTGGCTAAGCAACTCTCCCACATTACCAAATTTCTTCTTAGCTTTATTACGTGGTAAGTCGCTCAGTGTTTGGTCACTGCATTAATTGTACATAAATATTTCCCGTCTGCGCCTAAGGGAACAAGTTCCGAATTATTCAAGCGTTGCAAGCAGAAAAATCATCACATGGCAACAGCGCTCATCTGTCACACACAACGAATAGCCAAGATCAACTCTCGTCAACCGCAGTTTAGTTAAATAAATAAATCTCTGGTTTGAACCCGAGACCATACGATTACGAGGGGAGCACGCTTTCGATACTCACAAAAAATGAGAAATTCTCGTGAGTACTTTCCAACTACATCCATCTCGTACAGAAAAATGAATTCTAGCAAATGCGATGAAAGATACTGTAATTTATGAATATTTTTTTATAAAAGGCATAGTTAATTGACAGTAATTTATGGAAGATAGTTACTCTGTGAGATAATAACTACATACACAGGGATGAATGAGTGGTGTGTGGAGAGAGAGAGAGAAAGAGAGTTAAAGCGTACTTAAGAAAGAATAATGCACTGTTTCTCGAGCTGTTAATTGCAAATCAATGTAGCTTAGGAAGGTTTAACGCCGCTCTCAAGCTGTGATAATTAGCCACTTTAGCAGTGGCTTGTATATAACGAAGCTCTTCTTCAAAGTAAGTGGAGAAACCGCTACGTCATTCTGTGGAAACTCCTACGAGGACTTTGAAATGCAGAATGTTCCTCTGGAAAATTGTGTAAATGAAACATTAAACAACAGAGGACGAAGGGCTTTCTAGGTATTGCGAGAAACCTTTGTGTGTGTGTAAAATACACTTCCAAGAAACTAAATTAGAAACATAGCATAGAACTTTCGAGGAAATTCTCTAAACCAGATATTTTACGTGGATCGATTCTGCTGTGTGGTCATTCTAGCCAATGTTTTGATACATTAAGAGGGTATCCTACATTAGTAGTTTCCGGAGAAAAGTTCAAACAATGAAAGAATTTCAATGAGGGTGATATTGCAGTCTCAGTTGATATGATACAAGCTGATGTTAGAGAAATGTCAACTATAAAGCTTGATAACACTGCAGCTACTGTCGTTTATTAAACAAAAGGATAGACTTGGTCATTGAGTTGAATGTGAGTTCTCATTGTTAATTTTAAATGTGCATGTCCTTCAGCCCCGAAACAAGAGATTTCCAGAATGCTCCATCATATGAAGTGACACACCCTTTTCCTGGTTCTATTAAATATCTGTAGAGAAGGTTGATGATAATTGACTTTATTTTCAATCAATTCGTGTTTCTACAATAGAAAATGCGTGCTTTTAAGATCTCTGTTATTGAATTATTAAAGTATTCTATTTGCTGGAATTCAATTACTTTTATCAGTCTATCATTGTAGGTTTGTAGACATTTTGTGTTTGATAGAAGAGGGAAAAAAAGTTTTGCGTGTTGGTTGTTTCCTGCGGTGAAACCTTTGGAATGTCCTACGTCATAGTCTTACGTCACTGTTTCTCTGTGGTCATGGGTAACCGCTGTGCTACCAGTCGAAATAAATTACGTAGGCAATACTTTATGTAGAATCACAGATAAAATTTGGTGGAAATTATGTATGAAGGACACAAGTAGAAAGCAATCCAAGTCACGTTTTAAAGCTTTTAAGTAAATGGACATTGGATGGACAAACCTTTGTGGCGCGGGTAATAATGTTGATTCAACATAAACGATTTAAGCAATGTAATGAGAACACAATGTCCTCACAACAATGAGAAGTCATAAAATGAAATACATTGTGCAAGGTTTCCAAAGACGACAATGTGCACTAGACCAGTGGTTCTCAACCGGTGTGCCGCGGCTCATTACTGTGCCGAGAGATTGGCTAGGCGTGCCGCGAAATTTCTGAGATTTTGTAATTTTGCTAATAAAAGGAATTCAAATAATTTCACTCTGTACTAATTTAAAAAAAAGAAATAAGAAAAAATATTCGTGAGCCTAAACATATTCATTTTACAGGGAAATTATTGTTTGTTTTCTTACGCCTTACAATTAGGTGTCTCCCATATGGTTACTAATTTATTCGTACGTTAGTGTGCCGCGGGAATGCACTACAAAGGAGAGTGTACCGCGAACAGAATAAGACTGAGAACCACTGCACTAGACTGTAAAACTATTATAACAATCATTACATTACAAAAAGAGATACTTGTATACCGGCTTTACGATACTATTTAACGAAAATGAATTTTCTTGTAAGTTGGCAACACTACTTCACAGATGTCAGCATTGTTCATGTCATTCTCTAACCATTTCCAAGATGTGCAATTTAAATTTGCAAACTGCCCATTATATCCTATTTGTGAAATATAAAGTTCCAGGATTTCTAGCTCCTCTCCTTATGGTCTAAAGAATCTTAGCATTTGGTGATCATTTTGACCTCATTATGCTCTATCATATGCGCTATGTCTGTATTAGCTTTGAGAAACAACCATCCCTTGTTATATTGTTTTTGCATTAGAGATCAAATTTCCAAAGTCAGTTTTAACGGACTAGAGTCCTTTCTGTTGCATCAGATACGATAAAAATAGATTTGATGTAAATTCTTGTACACAAAGTCCTTACGTGTATTGAGAAACTATACAGAGAAACTGGGCATTGCAGTGATCGGATCTCGATCACGAAATTCCAAATTTCCGGGTAAGTGTTCTAACTATGAAACTACAACGATCACGTCCAATCTCTGTGTATACGAAGCATTCGTCATTCTTCAGCTGAATTAATTGCTGGTGTCGAAGCTAAGACACTCCACTAAAAGAAGTATGAGTGAAAGTCTTCAGTTAAAATCTCTATCTGCATTGGAGTAATTACATTGAAATTTTGACACTAGCGTACAGTGCTGGTTCACCCGAGGCATGAGATATGCTTTATATATACAGTATATATGATTCACAGCCATATTCAATCTACTACTGGATGAGGCCTCTCCAGGAAGAAGGAGTTGGTCTACTGCTTCCACGCTGGCCAGACGTATTAGGAGAGGAGAGCCGAAGCTCTCGACTGTGATCGCCAGTCTCTTTTATTCACAGTAGCTCCCCAATTGTCCTCACGATGCTGGGTTAGTACCGGGAATTGAACCCGCAACCTCTCGCACTGAAGTCGAGCGTGCTACCGACTAGGCTACGCTGGAGACTCATATATATATATACTGCTGTAGTAGTTTAACAGTTAGGATACTTGGCTTGCAACTGGAATGCTGACTACGGCAGTGACTAGTTCTTTAATATATTTTTCAACACAAAAATGGTATTTAAACTTCCATAGATTAGCATTCTTCACTTGATGGTAAGATTATTCATAGATGGATACACGCAAGCACTTTTAGTTGCACTTATAAACGTTGATTAAAAGTCTCCGTCATTACACATTCTGTTCCTCGATTTATTCATATGCAGAATGCTTTGGAGGTGTCCCATTTATTCAGGTGCGCATGGCTATAGACGTGTTTTAAGGGAATATTTGTGTTAATATTAAAAGATGCTTAAGGAAGATTCATGCTTTAAAAATGAAGAAGAAACTCATAAAGTGACGAAAACGCTGTAAGATATATGTTTCAAAGAGCATCTTGATAAGTATTACGTACACACATACAGAGAGAGAGAGAGAGAGAGAGAGAGAGAGAGAGATTAAGTTTTAAAGCGGCCCATTTCATGTCATGAAAAAACGAAGGTGTCGCAAGAGCTCTTAGTTAAAAATTTTAGATGTGTCAGCCACGTGTTATAATGGACTCGTACATGATATTCTATTGTTTATTGCTTTTATGTGCTAAGTTCTAATATATTCTACAATATTAATAAAGCTTAAAGAATCTCAAAATGATCTGTAAAATATTTATTTATTATTAAGTTTCAGATACAGCTGGAGTTGCCATTTAACACAGAAACTAAATAACATTGCAACAAACTAAATAACATTACTACAAACTAAATAACACGAAATTAAATTTTAAACAACACATAACACAGTAATTGATATCACCAACATGACGATTATAATACACAAAAGGAATAACTCAGATATTTGTATTTAGCGTTCGATGGAAAGTGTTTTCAGATACGAAAATATCGATATTTGAATCGAGATTATTATACATAATTACTAGTCTGTGGAATAAGGAGCGCTGCAGTATACTTAGCCTAGGCGTGGTACAATGAAGGAGGTTATTATTTCTGGTTATTCGCAACGGAACACGGAAGCAAAATTTAGATATCAACTCTCCAGTTCTAAGATTCCCGTTAAGTATCTTGTATAAGTACATTAAATCTGCCAGCTTACGACGAGAAGAGGGAACGTGGAGACCAAGAACGGATAATAACTCTGGTTTGCTTAAGCTACGTACTGATGGTATTCTTCTTTTGACTATAGCAAGAAAAAAGTTCAGAACAGAATCAGTATGAGATAGATTAGAAATACTAGCCATGTTCCAAATTGGGGAGCAATATTCAATTTTAGGGGAGATGAAGGTTTTGTAGATCATACTCAATGAATGAAGGTCCTTAATTTCTGTAAATCTATAGAGAAGACCAAGTAAGCGCATAGAACTGTTAGTTACAGAAGTCACGTGATCAGCAAATAGAAGTTTTTCGTCAAATACCACTCCAAGGTCCTTTTGAGAAGAAACTTTAGCAATGGGATCATCTTCAATGATATAGGCAGATGGAATTTGATTCCTCTTTACCGAAATAGTAAGAAAAGAAGATTTTGAGGGATTTATTTTCAAGTTCCACGTATTACACCAGTCCAAGAGGTCAGAGATGGAATTTTGGAGATCAGCAACATCCTGTAATGATCTGATTTCTTGAAATAATTTACAGTCCTCAGCAAAAAGATGATATCAACAAGGAAATATTAAAGGACATCAAAACTTGAACCATGACAAGACAAGGTCCATAAAATTTTAGATGAATCTCAGTGTATATATATATATATGTATGTATAAGACAAGAAATAGTGACTAATGTTTTAATAAATTGTTACGGTACATACACATAGTTGAATTTATTTTAAGGCCTTTAGGCAACTATGGCTCAGGCCGTATGGATGATGATGGGATGAATTGGTGGAATGAAGAAAGTGGGAGGAAACGGGAGCACCCCGAGAAAACCCACGCACACGGTGTTTGTCCACCACAAAGCCCACATGCCAGGAGCAGGGATCGATCCGACGACCCCTAGCACCAGCATACACTTAGTACTTCACTTAATAACTATTTACTTTTCAGCATAAATAACTGTTTCAAAGCAATTGGGAAGAATAGACAATAAATTACTATATTATTGATAGTGCATTGAGGGAAGATACCACACATTTTGATCTACGAGCCATTGTGGAGTAAATAAAAGAAAAAGTATAGCAAAACTTTGCACAAATATATATTAAACTTTCGTGCTCTTACTGACAGAAGTACATGAAGATTCATTATACACAACGGATATATGGGCTTTTTTAATTGACCTATCAAAATGTGCATTTTATCCCACACATCAGTGTAAGATACCCATTCATTTTGGGGCAAGATGCCTAACACATTACAATGAAGATATAAGACCATGATAATGAAATTGAAAAGAGAAACCCTATTGCTACATTATCTATAACATGACTAAAATACATGAACAAGTAAGGAAGTGTTTTAACCTTGACGACATCTGCTTGAAAGAACAGATTTCTCCCCGCCTTATATGATAATGAATGATACATCAATTGAATGCAGCAATAATTCTATATTTTGTATGAAATAAGAAAATAGTTCTTTAATATGTGGGACACATTCTATTGAACATGCATCGAGAAGATCAGTTAGTACAACGTTGCCTTCGTATTCAGTAGGTCCTAGGTTCGAGCTCCGCGGCGGCTATCCTGACAGGTTTATCCAGGCTATTATCAGTAACATAAAGTGCTTAGCAAATAGACCCTGGTGGACTTCTTTCTTTCCTACATCCTCACCCCACTCCTATTCTGGTCTCAGCCATAGTTGCCTGAAAACCATAAATGACATTCAACTTCTGTTAAACACATACGTAGACCACCAATTAGAAAATTGTCCTTATATGACTACATTCTTTTCAAAAATAACAGTTCAAAAGAAATGAGTGTGTAACCAGAAAAACGATGAAAACAAATCTTCTAACACAATGCATTTACGTAATGAGAATCTTTCTCCAATCTTCGGAATAAGACACCAGTTCACATGTTTTCCGCCACACACATGATTTGTTTTATTTGTGGTACGTACCATCTAAAAGCAAGTACTTGACAGTCAAAATTACCCAACTGAAGTGCATTTGCTCTTCTGTCATGGAGTTTGGATCGATCCTAAACAGTTCATTGACTACACAACTGTTCAGAGGAAATTATTTTTAGATAGAAAAAAGGGGTATTTTGATTTTAAAGGACTTGCATCGTCTGCACGTGATATATTACCCAACATTCACTACAACCCCTTAAAGAGCGTAGTGAATAGTTCTTTCACACCAAAATTTGTTTCCATCTAGGGCTATAGTTATGGAATTATAGTACTGCAGCCATCTACCCCCGATAGGCATCTTCCCTCAAATGACTCTAGATGGGTTCTTCTTTACTATTAAAGATTTACTTCGTAAGATTTCTCATTGATAACGTTCCATAGTATTCATTTAACCACAGAATTTAGGGCAGAATACTCCAAACTGAATCACTGAGCGACTGTAGCTCGGTTGGTAGAATGCTTTCTTAATAATCAAAAAGTCGTCGGAGCGCTCGCAGCGGTCGTCCATCCTTACTGAGTTTTTTGTCAGATTTTCCTCTCTCACAGCAGGTAATTGTGGGGACGGTATCTACAAAATAGGCCCTGATGGGCTCTCAACATCATTTCACACCCCTAGTCTCCATCGGTAACAAAGTGTTCAATCCCCATTTATTACCTTTGCATACGACAGATCATAGATTAATAATTAAGGAATAAAGAACTCTTTTTTCAGTGTACATTTGGGCTAAAATATTAATAACGTTTCCGACAATATGCGCCATGTAAATGTCATTAGTGTCCCATTCCGTGTTCGATATTTCTTTTAAAAAGCACTGTGGATTCGAAGAGGAGAATAGTTTCAAATCTTGATTGGAGGACGAACCTTCTCACACAAAAATTGAGTCTGAATAAACTATATTTAGAAAAAAAAATCTTTGAAACGCACGCTTCTATTCAAACTGTACCAAAATTAGAAAATATTTTTCACCCATCGGTATTTTTTCAAATTATATAACTGTAAAATAGTTAGACTCTCATAGAAAGTGATATTCATATTTATATTAATATTACGTTATAGTAATCAGCAGTACTTGTTATAATTGAAAATTATCTTCGAGTTAATATTGCTTTATAATAATTACGAGTATTGGCTATAATAGAAAATGATGTTCATGATATATTACGTGTCAATATTAAGTTTATAGTAATCACGAGTATTGGTCGTGAGCACTATACCCTCTTATTTTTAGCAACATATTTTTTTAAAGTTATAAACAACCTAACAGGTATAGTCTCCCTCCCTTCCTCCCTCCAAACCCCCCATTTTTAACATTTTTCAAAATATTTCAAAAACTAAGAGTACTATAAAAAAAATGTAAGCGCACTAGAGTTTACAATGAAATACAATGGACGGCGATCTCGAGATCTTGTCCAATGATGAGTGATAGTATTTTAAAGATTATGACGTAATTATTTGATTGAAAGTCTCAGCACTCATCAATCGACAAGATTTCGAGATCACTTTCCATTGTAATTTATAAGTTCTAGTGCGCTATGAACTTACATTTTTGATAGTACTCGTAGCTTTTGAATTATTTTGAAAAATGTTAAAAATGGGGAGTTGAAGCGAGCAGCCCTCTTAAAGATTCTCTTCTGCTTTAAGTATATTTTAGATAAAAAACTAGTTTTTGGTAGTCTTTATTTATTTTTGTGTTTATTAACATGTAATTCATTCCTAGTAAATACTATAAAGTTATATGTCTGAGATTTTATTTGAATAATAGGTTATGCTAAGCTAACGCTTTACCACTGAGCCACGGCCGCTCGGTGAATGATCTAGAGATAACGCTTTGAACTACACGCGTCTGTCTGTAATATTTGGCTTTTTATTTGGAAATAGGCGTTACATATTGCCTCGCCTTTGTACTTCCATAATTTCTACACCCTTTACATAAGTACGGTGTTGCATCTTTTATGAATGTATTTATTCTCTGCGAATATGTTAGGAATATTTCATACATATATTCCTGCAACATATTCAAGAGGAATATTCCAGAGATATCTTCAATATTTCTGGATTTTCCCTAAAATATTGGGAGTTAAAACTAAATATTCTTGGAATATGCTATACTGTGTGAAATTTGCATTTGTCTTCCTCCCCTCTTCCGTTAAGTATTCCTTCAACATCTTTCAACAGCTTCTGAATCAGTGATGTCCTAACCAGTTTATCCTCTTCTTTTTATCCCCAGTGTTGTTGTTCTCTCTTTCTAATACCTTTTTCTTTTGTAGCTTTCGCACATGACTGATATTCCCATTCTTCTCCATGTCTACGTATCGAAAACTTTCCAATCTTTTGTTCTTAAACAATAATAATTGAGTGAACGAAGTTTGTAGTTAGGTCATTAAACACATTTAACTTTCATAATGGAACTTTGTTTTTACATCAGAAACAAAATTTATGTGCTACCTTTTAATAGATAAAAGGAAAACACTTAAAGGCATAAAGACAGAGTCTTTCAGTGATGGGCATAGACTAAATACCATTGCTTTTTCTTATTATTTTTGGACCAAACTGAGATAAGGGATGGAGGTGAGTTGGGAAGGATGGATTGGGAGAGAGAGAGAGAGAGAGAGTGAGAGTGCTAAGCTTAAAGCGATCCATAGAAGCTTCAGAGAGACAGAAAGGGAGAAAGAAAGAGAAGTATGACTAAGTAATTTCATTAAAATTCCGCCTGGAACTCTTTTTAAGAAGAACTACTTTCTCTCTTTTTTCCGCTTTTCGAAAGAAATGCTCTTCCGCTTTTTGGTTCCCGGCAATGAATTCTTAGCGACGAAGCGAATCGCATTACACGACTCAAGAATTTTGTGAGTGGTTCTTCCGAAAAAAAAAAGAGTCTTTATTTCTCCCCTCCCCTTTTGACAATCAATTGTTTACTGCTTGTGTGCTTGCTTCCACAAAATCTAAACTGAGAAAGACCAATTTTACCTACGTCACAAGAGGATTAAATGCATGAAATACCACGTTATATATATGTATATAATTCCTTTTTAACAAAACAAAATATATGGTTCATATTTAGTATTTAGTACTAAGCAAGCATGAGAGAATGATAGAGATGAAGAAGCCATACCTAAATTTTGTCAACTAAGAGGTATTACTGAGAAATCCTCCGTGAGAGAATTTCTTAATAAAGATTACGTCAGAAACAATGGATGGAACTTTTTCTCGTGAACAAAGGAATTAACTGAAGTAATTTTTTTGTGGTGGAAAAGTTGTGTGAATGAAGATAGAATAAACTTCATGGTTAACTACTTATAAAGTATTTACATATTGATGAAGTGGTATACTTTAAGTTTCAAACTAAGGAGATAAAGATGGGACTTTAAAATTCTTATTAACAAGAGTGAAGCAGTTAGGTCACTATAGGTTAGATTTATGTGAAAACAGGTTTGCTGACTAATTTTGGATCGCTCATTAGCGTAGTGATGGTCATTTGTTTCGTAATTACGTTCTTTAACCGCTACGCTCTTTGAAACTTTTTCACACCGTGCGTGAACTGAATTAAATTTATAGATACTTGTATTAACACAAAAAAAAATGGTAGCAATAGGACAAAGACAGATTTCACAGGAACGTGTCAGAGATGGGATACAGCACAAATGAAATATCTGGCAATACTAAATTTTGTATTCTACTGGCAGTAGACTTCATTTGTTTAAAAGAAATATGCTACCACTGTTGAAGTACGCAAACATCTACATCTCTGATCAGCGTGAAGGGTGCCATCTGTCGCTAAACCTTGAAAATTAAGATATTTTCAGACATTTTTGCATTTCGTCGAACATTTATTTTCTTCGCGAACTGGATTGAAAGCAACAAATCTTTCTACATTTTCAGTCTAAGATCTATTACCTTTGAATTGAGGTGTAAAGAAAATCGATACAACAAATTAGTGTGAGCACAACTATCGTGCCAAACAACAATCGTCCAATTTCTTCAATTTCACGTACGATGTAAAAAGGTTAAAAGTGATTGGTAAAAATAAAATTATTGTAAAAAGGGCCATTGTAGTAACCACGGACTTTGGTCCGTCACGATGATATGAATGCATGAATTTTAAAACACACAAACATCCATGCCCCAGGGGCGATTCGAAACCCGCAGCTTCATAAAAGGACTTGAAGGATAAATGACGCAATTAGGAAACAACTGAGCGTCACTGTGTCTAATACTAATACTAATCACAAAACCCCATTTTCACAAAAAAAAATCTAGCTCTAGCGACTTCTCTGTGTACTTCCCTTGTAAGAAAAATTGTTCTTCTGGTAATCAGGACAAATTTTACCACGGTTTCTTAGATTCAGTCTTATGATTAGAACTCATTAACTTCATTCTACGATATCGTTTTCTAAATGTACATTGAACGCCTTGTTATCAAAATGTAGTGGCAAGCGTGAATTGAATCGTACTTGCGCTAGAAATTCCAACAAAACAACAAAGAAACTTCATTTCTCAGTTTTTTTTTCTTTTAATCTCAGTTTCGAGTTCAGCAGCTAATGTTTGCATCTGTTGTAGAGCATCTCTTTCGAATGGCCTCTGCTCTTGGTGAGCACTTGTTGATAGTGTCTGTTGCAACCAGAAAGTTCCTGTAAAATATAATAATTCCAAATAATAAGTTGTTTAATTAATTATCTACAAGATATGTCTATGAAGCGCTGAAATCAAAATTCATCCTTATTATCTCTGAGGAGTCTGTTTCTGTAGAGAAATGTATGCCTTAAACACATCACAAATTTGAGTAATTTCCTATAGTTAGTCAGAAATCTAGCCCAATGTTAGCAAGATTGTAACCTGCACTCCTTCTTCAATGATATAATTACGTTTCATGTTATTATTGACATTAGACTGACTTAAAAGGAATACATCTCTGTTGTAAACTCAAAATTTGTGATTGTAACGTATTTGAAAACCTGTTATGAACTCACCTCAAAATGTTTGGTTCTGTTTCGCTTAACATTGTTTGTCTGTCCGTCTGCACATCTGTTTCTAAAGCAGACCAGCGCCTTCATCTAAGCGGTTAGATTGGAAATGATTAAGATTTGAGTTCAGAGCCCTTGATTTACTGGTCCCTCAAAAGCTGGCAAGTCCTTTCTATGTGGTTAGTTTTCTCCATTTACAAAATCGATACGTTTCACTATTCGCACTTCAATATTGTCTTTGGGACCGCCCTAAGATTAAAAAAGTCACTCGTGTTTGTTTTTCTACAACAAACTTGTAAAATGAACCTTTAATATTATAAACGTGAATTTACTTATTAGATTAATTGTGACTGCGGCGATGAACTTGCGAGTTTCATAAGCCCTAGAGTTAGTTAGATTAATAAATAATGCATAAAACCCATTTTAAAATCTAATATTTATACAGAAAAATGGATCTTTTTATGTACGTTCCAGGTTTTAGTACATAATGTCTTGCTAGAAATATTTTAAACACATTTTGTAAATACGTTCTCACTTCATCGCAATTGTGTCACTCACAAATAATTAGGTGACCAAAATACTGGTGAGTTTCTGTTAGGTAAACGCTGTCATTCTCATTAAACATTTTTTTCCCCTATTTTTTTTTCTCTCATTTGTTTGTTTGGCTTTGAAAGTTTAGAATATAGATGTCACTTTTGTGCAGTGACAGAACGACATGTTGGAGTCATCTGTTTTGTTCCGCGTTAACCTAAATTCGTTGCGTCGTTCTACACCACAGACCACCTCATACATATGCGAGTCTTCACTTTGCCTCTTTGTTTCCATATGCTATACCTCTTTCTCTCTTCCATTCGCACTGTGGCATTGCAGCCCACCCGTAAGATCAAAGTCAAAAGTATAAGTGCAGCAGAATATGCTTCCCTGGATCTGCTGGCTTCATCGCTGTATTCTATGAAGCACAGAGAACGTGTGTAATATACATATATCAGTCGTGGTTATGCAAATCGCCCAGTAATGCTTCTTGTCTCGTCTGAAGTGTCTTTATGTCTATTATGAATGAAGATGTTCGTTAGTTTATTGGCTCGAAGATATGCATTTCGTTCAGTTTGTTATGTATTAGCAGTTCAAAAGATCTTGTGGGTGTGTCTAAATAACCCAAATCGGGAACCTGATATCCAAAGCCCAGTTCTGGATCTTTATATAGGAAGCTTGGATTTTGACCAGGATATCAGAAACTCTGATCCAGATCTTGAAATTCGAAATCCAGATCCCATTTGATCTGGGTATCCGATATCCAGATCCATTTGGCTATTAATATTTTGTCCATCCGTCGGTTGATACCAATTCCATGAAAGCTGCTGAAGTCAGATTTGGAATTGGCAATCCGAGCGACCGTAGCTCAGAAAAGCGTTGGTTTTGCATTCAGCAGGTCCTGAGTTTGATCCTAGTGGCTGATCATTCAGACTGAAGTTTTCCAGGGATTTTCTTCAGTCATACTCGTCCCTGGTCGACGACTTCTCGCATCATTTTTCTAACCTATCCCGACCTCAGATATGTATGACTAAAGGTCATTAGTAAATAAAAGGTACACCGAAAGAACAATCAAAGTAAAAAAAAAATATCCGAAAATGAGATTTTGGTGAGGTATACAAGTTTATACCTGGAAATATCAATCATACTCCACTGTATGAGGAGTCAAAATACAGAGTCCTTATGAAGAACAATTATAGAGAAGAATAATCGAAGTCCAAATCTAATTCAAATGTAGTGTTATTTTTTCTTTCCATTATAATACAGGTATGCGACAACCAAGATCATTGTTGTTAATATATTCATTTCTAGTTAATTTCGTCCAATTGTTATGTTGGACTCTGATTACTCTTTCCATGTTTCTTTAGACTTTGATTGTTATATCAATGAAGAAAGTTACATTAAGGTGCACTGTTAAAATATTGAACAACAGTTTTAGGTTAAATTATTGGATCACAATTTAAAAGCAGATACCAATGAATGATTTGTACATGGAAACAAATTATCTAAACATTAATTTAAATAACTTAAAATTGTAATTTACTTAAAACTTTTAAAATGTGACTTTGATTACTTATTTGCTTATTCACATACTTATTTTTCTACACAATTTTGTTGATGTTTCTTACCTCGTGTGCCAAACAGCATCACTTTAGAAGTGGAGTTAGTACCGGTTTCATATTGGAATAATCAAACTAACAAAAGGCTGGTAGAAATCGTTTTAACTTCCTTATTATTTTGATCATTTGGTTATGCATGATTGCACATCACCAGAACTTGAAATCACTGAAGATCACAGTCTTTAGATCGGTATACTGAGGAAGCTTGTAAGTTCGAATCGTAATTCTGACTATTTTGACTTAGAATTTTCAGAATATTCCTGAGTTTTAACAGCCGATACAGGGACGATTCCTAAGAAAGGTAATGTCCTGATGGCTTGCTTAATCATGCCCTACTTTGGAAGAACGTTTGTCAGTCATCAACCAGCGTTTCTATGTGAATAAAACGTCGAAAAGGCGGACATTCAACAGTTATGGGGTGGATGGAACCGAATCCTGAAGGAACCGAGAACCGGATTCTAAAGGAGCAGCTTTTGATGGGAACGGATATGGTTCCGACATCCGGATACCCAGTTCCAAGATCAATAAACTCAGTTCCAAGAACAGGATAACCGTTTCCAAGATCTGTATCCGGGTACCCGGTTCCGATATTGTCCGAAACACGATCTATTTAGGATCCAGGTAATGGGGATCCGAATCCATGTGCACATTCCGAATCGGAAAAGTTAATACAAATGTATGTTATTGGCGTGGGTATAACTTTCTTAGTTCACCAGTTGGCAGCATCCAACAGCACATCAAAGCAATGTTGGTTGCAGATACAACAGGCGCAAAAGACCATTTATTTTACAAGTATTGAAAACTGAAGTAAATTATTATGTATCGTCATTTTATGTTTCATTTGTGAAAATTCCGGGATATTACCTACAACGAACAATATAAAGCACTAGTAACTACAACACTGATGTTTCTGTAACTTCCAATATACGTACGCTAGAACGAATGAACTCGTGGTTGTAAACACTTTATTTTATATTGGCCAATCTAACAACTTTTGACTTGGGCTTGTCATGATTATCCGTCACGTTCTAGTTAAAACCCACACCCATGCCCCTGCCGGATCTCGAACCCGAGACCTTCAAATTGTTGGCCTAACGCCTTAGACCGCACTGCTACCCGGTCGGCTCGTGGTTTTAGGTTTAAATGTTATTAACGTCGTAAACGAGCTTGAGATATTCTAAGGACGAGACCTATAGTTCTTATTTATTCTAATAGTGACTGAAATCATTGTGTTCTGTGTATTAGGTAGATTTTGAAGAAAAATCTACCTATCGAGATCGGTACCATGTCATATATATATTTACACGCTAGCGGCCATAATTTTAAAGATATTTGAGCCAAATTTTATTATGTTATTTCTAGGCTTATTAGCTCTGCTAAGCTCGTTAATGAGCAAAATCGGCCCAAGGGGGTGGTCGAGGGAGGGTGTTGAAATTTTGAAAATATATTTTTATATAATTACACGCTAGCGGTAACAATTTTGAAGATATTTGAACCAAATTTTATTATGTTATTTCTAGGCTAAGTAGCTCGGCTAAGTTCGTTAATGAGTAAAATCGGCCCAAGGGGGTGATTGGGGAGAAGGTTGAAATTTTGAAAAAATATATATCAGTCCCTATGGAGTTTATAGGGAAACTTTGTCTGCATAAATTATAGTACTCCCTAATAAGTTTAAGGTGACACCAACGATTCAGGGGTTGTGGGGGTACGAGTGAGGGTGGGGGTGGAAATTCGAAATATTTAAAATCATGTCTTGTGGGGTAACGTTGAAAAGCTCTTGATGATTAATCTATTACTAGTTTCTCGATAGCGCTCATATTTCGTTAGGGGTACATAAGGTTGCGGGGTTCATTGAGCCTGTTAATTTCAATTGGAATATCACTACATTCAGTTCTAATAACAAACAGTTTGCACGGTAATTAGTTAACCTATTAGGTTAATTAGTTACCGTATTTATAATTTTATAATTAAAACAAAATGATAAAAGTATATTTACTTAAAGTGTTTTTATTCTGCACTTACCCCAATAAATTCAATCAAAAACGCCTCGAGATCTAGCTCAGCCTGTAGGCCTGCCGAAAGGATTTTTTTTTACCGGGGACAATGTGTACCGAGGGTCAGTATACTAAGTTCGGCGCTGGAAATTAGATTTTTTTTAAAAAATTGTTACTTGACAATTTTATTGTGTAGAGTTTTAGATAATGATTATGAGTCAGTTATGTTACAAAGCATTTACTTAAAAATGACCGAATGAATAGGATTCCCACACGTCCTGTACTTTCTGTTAATTGGCGTTAATATCCGAGGCGATGTTTGCCTGAGACTTGCTTTTGTACGTAACTTGGAAATAGAAAAATAAACATAAAATAATAATACCAATCTTGTATTTTCAGAAAGGGAAAAAGATAAAATAAAATGAATAGAATTTAATTACTGTAATTGTTTGGTAAATATAATTTACTCAAACGCATCCAAAAGAAATGGAATTTAATGTTGTTTTAATTAAATGTTATGTTGATTAACAGGACTATTTTTAATACAAAAGTTGAGGAAAACGTAGGAACATTTTCCCTAATTGAGCGTGGGTAGAAACTCTATCAGATTACACTACTTACTTTTCCTGAACTGGTTTGTATTCAGTTCAATTAAATAATTACCTTCATTTATTTGTAAAATAATTTATTTATAATACAAACTAATTAGGAATAAAAGATTCAGCATATTGACAAGAAAATAGCTTTTTTTTTGGCTGAAGAGGAAAACATAAATAATTTAATGGAACATCTGACCTGACTGCGTCTGGCATTACTGAACACAAATGGGGTCTTTGAGTTGTAGGATTTCCACTTAGGTATTATCTATTTGGAAATATAGAAAAATAATTATCTTTTTACAAGTAGAATCAGGTAACTCTGAAAATTAGTTGAAGCAATATGTTCTATTGTGTGTGTATAATTTCAATTTATCTGGCCTCCGGTTCAAATCTTGCAGATAAAATAGTAAGTTATAAAAAGAAAAAGAATAGTAGTTACTGATAAGTACTATCTGTAGAGTGCAGATTAAGTGTTTCGTTATAGATTCATTTAAGATTGAGTTGAAATGTGAGTTATTGTATCCTTATAATTCCCTACTTAAAATGCTTTTCCTGTGTGCTTACGAGTTTCATTTGATAGAGAAATTTGCGTATAAACAAAATGAGAAGGACACAAACAGAAAGGTTTCTATTAAATATCTGCAGTATATTATTTTTACTACGTCTAATAAATTCTTCTTGAAATCTTCTGCAGCTACATTCAATTCTAAGTGAACTGGAAAGTCTTTGGTAAGTTAAAAAAGAAAGAAAAAGTGTGAAACAGCCCAGTGATGCTAGTAGATATATGAACAATGAAAACAATGTTTGAATTTTTAATATTTCTATAACGCTTCCAAATTTCTTTAGCGTTAGCACAAAAGTGAACGAGCATTGCTTTGTGCTTCAGAAATCTGAGTTGTAGTATCTAAAGCAAATAGTTTGATTAGCTTAGAACCTAGAAGCGAGTTAACTTAATCATTTTTTATGACTTTGTTCAACCAAAAATAACACAGATATCATCCAGAATAAACCTGAAAGAACAAGTTTCTGCCACGCTCACGTAAACTGAGGAAATATTGATAAATTTACAAACGCACACATGAATAGCTTAGAGTCAATTTCTGCTTCACCTGCACGAAACGATGACCCAGCTTTTCTCTCGCTCTTTTGTTATTTTTTTACTTTTATTTCCTAAGTATTGAGGTCAGTATTCGTAATAGATTTCTCTTGTCGTGCGTTCCAAGAAAGATTAAGTTATTTATAGTCCGTTGTTGGAATCAATAGATTCTGTACGTCATTGTCTGAAGCATATAAAAACAGAGAATGATATAAAATATAGACGTCATTATAGCAAAATAGTTAAGACACTTATTAAGGTGTATTCCGCTGGGTTGGTAATCTGATGTATTTTTCACTTACAAAAGGACTTAACTTTACCAATGATTGAAGCTTTCCAAGTATCTTGTATGGTACGAAGAACTTTACACGAAGTTTTAACAAATGACAATTTTGAAGCTTCAGGTGAACCAGGAAAATAGAAAATAATTTGTCGAATTCAAAATAACACATTGAATCTGGAAGGAAATTCCATGTTCGTTCCAAGGGCTGTTGATCAGAGCTGAAACTGGTCAGAGCAAACATAGGTGACCCGATTCAAAACTTGACCCAAATGACCCGGGTGACCCAGTGACCCGTTTCAGCTCTGCTGTTGATACCATTTATCTACAAAATATACAAAAGTTTTCGTGTACGAGAGATAAAATAGGAGGTTGTGCATTGAAGCAACTAAAATTTGATATTTGATTTGTAATTTTTGTCCTAATTGAACCTGGGGATTATCGAGACGGCAACTGTCATTATGTGGAATTCTATCCATGCCCTGGTTAGAATGTGAGATAAAATGCAGATCTACAGGTCAATATACGATAACATTCACACACAAAAAAACGATCTCTTCTCACGGCTCTATCTTGCTCCTAAAGTAGGTGGATTACAGGACTTCGGTACAAGCTTCGGCTTTCGAACTGTTGAATTGTTAACATTTGAATTACTGTCTCGATGCTTTGCACATAAATAATCATATTGAGTGTGTGTGATGGGGCTCATCTCTCTGAAAGTCCAACAATATCTCAATCTCAAAATAACAACAATTACAAATATGAGCTACATCAATTGATGCAGTAAATATCCCGAAATTTCCATGTTCTATAATGCAATATATTGCATCAATTATTTGAAGACACTTGACATTCAACAAAAACCTTCAAAATTTTGTGTAATAATGAAACAATTCCAAGTATTTCGACAACCCTTATTTGCCTTTCGATATCGGCAGAAATTGCACAAGTTCAAAATATGGATGGATAGTTACAAGGCCAGTATTTACCTAATTGAATTGAATTGTCACGTAAAATGTGTTACCAGATTATTTCTTAAAATTCAAAAATGTGGTTACAGATTTGTATTTTCCAAACATTTTGTTTTGTCTTGATGTGTTTGTTAATATTTAAATATTCTGGCAAATATATTTTACAGGATTCATTAAAATGAGATGAAGACATTTTTACATTCTTTTTTTTAGTTCATAATGGTTCAGGTGTCCTCAGATCTTGTAACGTTAATTTAACTCATTTTCCGACGTCATACAATGATGAAATTTTGCACGACAACGTAAGTCGGGTACCAATACAATATTGCATTGTTACTTTCATATATTTCTATATATTTTAAAAGCATATTTTAATATTTGTTTAAATATGGACTTCTTTATTCTAAAATAAATATTGACCTCCAACGATGTTGCGTTTTACTGGTTACAGAGCACTTTAGGATTTGAGACACAAAACATTAGCTTGTGAAAAAGTATTCGAACACTGAAACAACTCGAAAAAATAATAAAAAACTTTTTTAAAGACATATTTCTTAAACAATTCGTACTAAAAAGTAAAAATAATTTTGTTTATGTATGACTAAAAAGAAAAGCATGGGGCACGTCAAGAATTTATAAAGTGACTGTATATGAGAGCACACTACATGCAGTTTTTAGTCATGCATAAACAAAATTATTTTTTACTTTTAGTACGAATTGCTTAAGAAAAGTATGTCTTTAAAAAGATTTTTTTTATTTTACACACGAAATTTATACTGAAAGCGTTAGAGCAATAGCTTCTTCATCAAATTGAGTAAACATTGGTAATTCCGTGACATTGAGAATTTTAGTGTTATTTCTCATAACCACGGCATTACGAAACAGGAATATCGCTAGGATTTCCTGTTTGAGGGATGTAAAGTCCAAATTAGAAGGGTATAAGTGGAGTTTTGAACGGTATCTATAAATTTTTAATCGTAAAAAATAAATTTAGAAAGTTACGCTGAAAAATTTGAGGGTGTAAAACCCCCTCCACAGAGAGTCTGGCAGAATCACAGTTAGAAAGAGTTGCGGAGTTACAGCTACGACGGAGAATGCAGGCAGTATTGAAGAGTCACCTAGGGGCAATAATTTCCAGTTTAACAACTCTTGGCTATGTAAAATCTAATATCTCATAAAGTTATTAACTTTTACCCTATGTCATAAGTGACTCCACGATGCATATCGTAGACGTAAAATTAGGAAATATGATATTTCTGTTGGAAAATTTTGTCTCAGCTCGGGATAGAATAAAGAAGATGTAGCAAGAAAGTAGACCAGGGTCCTAGTATTAGCCTGGTGTAACTGAGGGGAAAACCTAAAGAAAACCTCAATCGGGATAGCCGGCCATTGGAATCGATCACCGGACATAACGAATAAAAAGCGATCGTTTTATTAATTGAGTTATTTATGTTCGGTATATTCCCATAGGAAATCCACAAGCAGAAAAAACGTTCAGATACCTTCTGGATAATGATTAATGTAGAGAATAATATTCATCTCATGCAAACACACGTGCGTACGGTAACTTTTCTCAACACAAAAATTGTATTTTTTTATATTACGGCAGATTTTGCGTTTTAGGGATTTTGGAAAATCCGTTATTGGTTAGTTTGCTAAATTGGGTCAGCGTGGCGTTGAGTTGACAACGCTGAACTTTATTAGAACTATGGCAAAATTTTTAGCGACCTTATGACATTTGTTGTACCGACCCCTTCCCCCCAGTAGTTATAATTATTATGATAATAACTTAAGGCGTTACTATAGTTTTAATGAAGTGTTGCCAAGAGTAACCAATTACTGGGATAATGTATATTGACCAGGTGATTGGATATAAAGAGCGTAGCGATGTGGTAATGTTCAATCTGTGGTAGAGCTAAAATAAAAGAGACATTAGTACGCTTTAGTGATTACCTTTTTTGGGTCCTGGAACTGGCCTGAAAAATAAAGAGAACTGGATACCTTTTTGCTTTTTTGTTGTTGAGTTTGTTTAACATTACTTATTGACTGGCTTTTATGGAAAGGGTAACTTGGGGTTTATTTATAAGATTTATTTACAATATTGGATAATATTTTAATGCACCTGTATGAACGTCAGTGAATAAGGGAAGATATAGGGTTTGTCCTGTCTGCCTGTTCTTCTCCCTCTAGATCTGAGAAACTACAAGCCCATTTGTCATGACCTCAAAAGATGGGAAAAATTATGACTTTGACTCTAAAACTGACAGATCTTTTTCATTTACTTAGTTTTCTCATTTTTTTCAATATATTTTCACATGGTATGTTTGTTCCCCATAGAGTTTAGTAACTACAATTCACACAGAATTGATCTATACACCGTTGGATTCGTCATGGTCTGAAACGGTGGGGAAATTATTAGTTTGACTCTAAAACTGGTAGGTCCTTTTGAATCCCTTAATACTCTCAATTTGTGCCCATCCTAGATCTCAGTAACTACAAATCCGACAGAGACGAGCCATATACCGTTGGATTTTTAATGGTCTCAAACCATGGTCTCTAACCTATCACATAAATTCTAAAGCTGGCAAACCCTTTTCGATTTGTGCTCCATGGTCTCAGTAGCTACAAGTCCGACACAGATGATCGGAACTGTTGGATTCGTCATGGTCTAAAACTGTAAGAAAAATTATGAATGTGACTCTAAAACTGGCAGGTCCTTTTCAATCGCTTAGTATTCCCCATTTGTGCCCCTTACTTGATTTCAGTAGCCACAAGTTCGACTGGGATAAGCCATACATCGTTGGATTAGTCATGGACACCGGTGGGAAAACCTATGACTTGGACTCTAAAACTGGCAGACCCCGGCATTCCCTTACTAATCTCCATATCTCCCTATCACTTTGATTCTTTCTTTTGGATACGTTGTAAGAGAATTTGAATTTATACGGAGGGGCTTTAGTTTTGTCCATTTAATTATGACAGAGTGTTAAATTAATTTTTTGCACATAATTATATGGTATTATTGATGTTATTTTAACTTTTTGTTTTTGCAATTTACTTATTAATAACCTTTTTTTATTTTCAATTTTGAGTTTTTGTAGAATGTTTAATAATATGACATGGCTACGATTGCGGCATGAATCAAGGGACGGAGTGGATTGAAGTGTAATTTAAACGCCAGACTTTAAAGCCGAAAGACAATTTTAAACAGTTTATAAAATATGATTGGTGATATTTACTTAGCTGAGTTTTCAAAATGAAGAGCGTTTAAGTTAAAGTTTCGGTTTTTGGGTAATAATTCTTATTTTGGGATGAGAATTTAAATGAGGTCGAGGTACCACACCTAGAAAGTTGGCGCCAGTGTGACAAAGCTGATTGTGATTTTTACACTTTTTAGTACTGACGTAGTTAAAACGTAATTATTGCTAATTTATGGTAATTTTTGTTTACGTTGCCGTTAATAATAGACTATTTTTACCTGGACAGAAATTGCGCATTACTGGATATTTAGAGCTACACAGGAAGTTAAGCCGGATATGTAGTTTGCTCTTTATTTTAATGATAATGTGCCAAACACAATTATTGGTTTAATTTTATCTTCAGCGAGAATTGACGTTTTTGTGCAACAACAGACTTTTCATTGTACGAGTTATTTTACCTTGGAATATTATGTATAGCCGAAGCTATCATTTTCGTAGAAAAATAATAGATATAGTTTACCCATCCGGTTTCGAATTAAGTTAATGAAAGGATTTCTGTTTGAAAGAAAAGTGTATTTTGAAATAAAACTTCTTTTATGAAAGAAAAAATAAAATAAGCAAGTAATTCGGTAATTAAGTTTTGACTGGCATAGTATACTGAATTGCATTATAAACATTATTTTAATTGAATGATTTCTTTACTTACCTTTCATTCACTATGATCCTGGGTACACTTCTAAATTAACGTAGCGACAAACACATGACAGTCAGAATTCTTTTACAAGGTCTCAATACCTACTCCCTGTGTTCTTTATATTTTTCTTACGATATTGGACAAAGGATGACCAACAATCAAAATTTGGATAGCAATTCCTGTAACCCTTACGAATGCCTTTTAAATAAACTAACACACAATTTCAAGAACTCAGTTAAAGTTGAGAAATTTGAAAGCCTGGTCTGTTACATCCGTCATTGCGGGCATTGAAATTTCTCAGATAAAATAAACAATTTCAAAAAATCATGTGGTTTATTTGACATATATTTATTAATATTGTCGCGGCCAATTTGCAAACTTTTATGTTACTTGTTATTTATTCAATTTTTTTAAAGATATGCGTACACAGGGAGAAAGTACTTAGGTCTCTTAATGATTGTAGAATAAAAATACCATGGTTTAAATCTTTAGTAGGCAACTATTGGGTAAACTCTAAGTTGTATGAGAAATTGAACAGAAAAGTGTTCACATAGTGTGAAAAAAGTCTGTACGAAGGATGAAAAATTGAGTCATTTAAAGTGTGCGAAAAGATGCTGCTAAAATGAAACAATTGAACATATTTCTTTTAGGTGTAGGTGAAAGTCAAACTGAAAACTTTCTCGATTATTGCTTTTTACTAGCGAGCTAACGAATCAGCAAAGACTAGACAGGAATTACGTAGAAATTACAAATCATTATAAACTAGCCTTAATTACTATTTACAACCATTTTATGTGATTGGAATGTTATCAATCATTTTGCTAATTGACAACTTCGGCTACTTTAATAAACTGTAATAATTTTGTTAGAAATTTGCTCATTGAGCTGATTAAGAATGAACGTACTAGTGTGTGTGTGTGGGAGGGGGCAAACAAAGGTGGTGGGGAGGGGGCTCTACAATCAAATTGGTTTTAGTAATCATTTACACAATTGTGAATAATTATATTAATGACTCATAAATAGCTGTTGTTCTTCTCTATTACGGTAGATATTTTGTTACAATATAATTAGGTCGTTGTTTCACGTATAATTCAACAAGTTCATTGACATTATTGATCTTCTGACCTAAAATAAATAAAAACAAAACATGAGCGCTTCTCCAACATCATTCGTTTATGTAATCTCTTTTTCTATGTCGAATGCACTTTTTTCAGTAAAATTGTTCGGTTTATATTACATATATTCGAGTTACAAATATTCTGTAATTACACAAAGGCATACAATCCAATTCCGATTGGTTTTAATTTTTTTCAAGTCCGATTCCTTTTTTTTTGTATCGCTGTAACTGGATCAACACGACCAACATAATGAAATATTGTGTTACCATTGTATTTTTTCTTCACATCCCGGAAATGAAGATTGACACAAAGTATTAATAGCTGTTACCGCCCATACAATTCTTTTTATTTTATCTTTTTACAAAGTGTTAATAATATTTCATGTGCGAAATCTGATGATGATGATAATGGCTATTCTTCCCGGAGGCAGGGCCGTGATCGAGACATCATTGTGCAAGATCAACCGATGATGACGTTTTGACGTCTTGAGAGTGCGACCTACAGTCTAAAGTGGGCTGTGTTGCGTCCTCACCAGGTATCGAACCGGGACCTCTTGATCAAAAAACAGTTAGCACTACCACGAGACACCACCAGCTGAAGAAAACAACTCATTTCTAAGATTTTTAGGAAAGTCCTATAATAAAAAGCTGAATCGGGTCGATCTTACTGTGCGGGGCATTTTGCTGTCATTAATTTCGAGCAGGGGAACTTAGCGAATTTCTTTTTCCGCCTTAATACTGTATAATGTTATATGTAAGACCATATGCAACATCATGCTTCTACATATGTTTCTTAGTTAGGAAAGACGTTTCGTACGTATTTCATTGACAGAAGATACATTTAAGCAATCAAGTTATTTTTAAGTGGGCTGAAATGGCTCTTAAACGTAGTTAATAGTTAAAAGATTTTAAAAGTGTTTGAATTCCATTACCATAAGATTCGTGCTTTAAGGATTTCAGTGTCTTTGTCTAGAGTGCCTCGAGTGACAGTGGGTAAACCTGCCGTCATAGGGCCTTTCAGCTCTTCCACGGTCTTAGATTTATAAACAAAATCTTCGCTATATCCCCAAAGAAAGAAGTCACAGGGGTTTGCGTCAGGAGAATAAGATCATTTGCTAGCTCCAGGGTAATGATTACGATAACTGAGAGCAAGCATGTTGTTTACAAACTTGCTGTTTGTGGTCCTAGAACATCCAGAGTGCGATGCGCAGGTCCACCATATTGCTGGAACCAGAAACCAAAGTCCATTCCCAGGAGGTGAATTTCTTTGAAAAACTCGTTTTCTAGCATAGCTCTGTAGAAATCGCTTGTCACAGTGAAGTCGAAAAGCAGGACTAACCAGCTTGTTTCAGCAGAAATCTGTACAAACTGTAACTTTAGCTGGATAAAGAGGTCGTGTATCAATGAAAGCTGGTTTCTCCGATTCCCGTATTCGATAATTCCGAATTCACCGTCTTGTAGTAACGGAAGGCAAACAGTTTGAAAATCTTACCAACTACTTAACATTTGAGTCCACTTCAAAGTAACACTGATTTCTAAAATGTATCTTTCGTTAAAAAATATTTTTTTTCCTCAAACAAGCTCAGTGTTCAGTTAATTATTGATTACCCGATAAGTATACATTTTCCGTGTATTTTTATTATATACTTATGTTTGATTAACATTTTTCGCTCGATACGTTTTTAAATCCCACTATTGTCCATCCTGACTGAAGTTTTTTTTCGTTCCTATCAGACACTCGATGTGAACATAGCGATCTGAGCTTTAAGTAAGGCTGAAGAGGCTACTGTACCTACCTTCAATGCTATAAATGCCAACGTTTTGGTCACTTACAGTTTACCTGTTTCCTTGATCCACGTTGTGTAAAATACGCAGGGGCCCATCTCACCTCCAAATGCGACAGGACAACTAGGACTACCCCTGCAAAATATGTAAACTGTGGCCAGGATCATCCGGCTAATTACAAAGGCTGTCAGATTCAACAAATACAAAGCCAGTCGCACTTCTACCAGCTCCCCCCAGAAGCCAGTTTCCAACACAAACAACCATAAGGTTTCCACATCGTCGGTTCGAGTCCAGTAGCCGGCTATCCAGTCACCTTCCAGCACTGCAGTTCAGGCTGATTCTCAGAATACAAGAAAATCCGTTCCTCTTCCTATATCTGTTCTAGATTTCTTCCCACGACTAAAATCGTTAAATTTCGAAGCTACTAAAGATATCATCACGAGAGGTTTTACCCAGCTCCAGGCTGCCCAAGACATTTCTACTGTCCTGTCAATCTTCAATGAAATTCTTATGAACATCTTTCATCTCAGTACCAAATCGGCTACTGCACATTCATCATTGATTGGACTTTTTCAGCCTATCAAGAAAACATCGAAAACTCAGAAATTTTTACCATACGGAGTAACACCTACGTGATTCAAAAACATCAGAACAGAAGACAATTTTTTCATCATCTTTATTGAACATCTCAGCACCTTACGTTCACTCCATATTTTCGTACATTTCAGGAACGAACAGGGTAGCGACATTTGCTCCATAACATCACCGCTACGTTTCATATCTACGCCATTTTTATTTCATATTAAAGGCCCGAAACTTCAGCACTGCATCCGTCAAGATCGTCTCTTCCTCCCTCCCGTACCAGCTTTTTGATGACACAGTGTTTAAATGTCAAATTGACAGTGGCACCTAGGTAGGGTGACCAACTTTTTATAAAGCCAACCCGGGACATATAGTGAAATAGTGTTCAAAACGAACAAAAAAATAAAATATATTTGTGTGTGTTTGTGTATATGTATGTGGGCGTGGGCATGGGTGCACGCTATTAATTATCAAAGCACAAGAATATAAAAAGGTACTAGCATCAGCATTAAAAGGCATTTTGACTCGATTCTTATTGCAAATAATGTAAAGTGCTTGAAAAAGTAACGCATTACATTAACATGTAATTTCTCTGCTAGACCGTGGATACCTAAAACTAGCGAGACCGAGGTCGAAATTTCGATAAAGAAATTGAAAATTTTTCAATCGACAGATAACATTCCAGTCGGATTAATTAAAGCGGGAGAAACGGTTCTAATCAAGGAACTACATCATTTGGTAAGTGCTATATAGAGAAAAGAGGAGCTTCCAAAGGAATGGAAAACCTCAGTAATAGTTCCGATTTACAAAAATTGCGATAAATCTCACTGCAATAATTACGGAGCAATCTCGTTACTCCCAACATATGACAGAGTATTGAATAATATACTGCTAACTCGCCTAAGTGCATACGTAGATGAAATAATTGGAGATCACGAATGTGGATTTAGAAGAAATAGATCCAGGATCTAATTTTCCCCTCGAGACAAATCTTAGAAAAGAAATGGGAATGTTCACCAGCTTTCATTGATTTTAAGAAGGCTTATTATTCTATCAAAAAGGAAAAGTTACTCAGTATCCTGAAACGATTTGGAATCTCCCCTAAAAAGTTCAACTAGTGAGGATGTGTCTCAGCGACCCTATAAGCAGAATTCGTACAAGTAATAAAATGTAAGATATTTTCGATATTGACAGCGAATTAAAACAAAGTGATGCCTGATGCCTGATGAAACTGTTTAACTTTGCTTTAAAATATGCGATTCTAAAAATAAAAGAAGTAAAAAATGGACTAACATTGAATGGCTTGAACCAACTGTTAACATACGCGGATAGTGCAGATTTAATAGGGGAAAATATAGATGCAGTACAAAATAACACCGAGGTCTTAGTAGACGTGTGCGATAAGATAGGTCTACAGGTAAACATAGAGAAAAGAAAATACGTTATAACAAACCGAAACACAGGGAATAACGGAAATAGATACATAACAATTAAGAATCAGAACATAAAGAAAGTAAATAAATGTAAATATTTGTGAGTATATGTGACAAGCAAAAACGAGGGAATGGAAGAAATAAATAGTCGTTTAGTATCGGGCAACGCATGTTTCTATTCTGTCCAGAAACTCTTAACCTCGCGATTAATATCAAGGAAGTTGAAATATAAAATATACTGAATGGTTATTTTGCTCGTAATACTTTACGGTTGCGAATGTTTGAGTGCGACACAAACACATGAACATTACGTGTGTTTGAAGATAAGGTTTTGAGAAAGCTATACGAGCCGAAACGGAAGGACAAAACCGGAGAAAGGAGGAGAATGCATAATGTAGAATTCCACGGACTGTACGATTCAGCCGATGTTGTAAGACTAACAAAACAATCGCGACGACTAAGGTAGTTCGGATAGAGAGGAAACGAAGATTATATTCCACCGTGGTTGAAAAGCCGGAGAGACAGAGACCATTGGAAAGACCGATACGTCGTTGAGAGTACAATAATAGAAACGATCTTCTAGAAGCAGGTGTTCGTGATGAAAACTGGGTTGATCTTGCACAGGATTATAGAGAACGTTTGTTACTGCGGCGATGAACTTGGGAGTTCCGTAAACCATAGTAAGTGAGTAAGTAGGATAAAGCTTTTTTTAAATATTATTATATTGTTACAACTTTCGAACCGTTTGGTCTCCTTCTACCATTATTTACGCAATTCTTCTCAGTGTGGTATCGAATTTTGGGGCACCCGATAGTTATAAATAGGTAGAGCATCTAGGTGGTTAATTAGGTAGAGAGAGAGAGAGAGAGAGAGAGAGAGAGAGAGAGAGAGAGAGAGAAAGAGAGAAATGCGTGTGTGGGGGAGTGATTGTCTGAGAGAGCTCCAGTAACGAATATTTTGTTTTATTTTGCAAATGGAATTCCAATGAGTCGCTACTCCGTCGCCTTGCGAAATGATTTAATGAGTTAGATAATGTCGTCACTGCAAGGGTAAAGTTTCAGTTGTTTCTCTTGCATTATTCTCTTTACCCCTTCTCTTTCATTTTTAGTGCAGGAAAGTCTTTGTTCACCTCTGGAAAAAAAAAAACTTCATAAAGGTTATTTTGAAGGACACAAAGACCATTAAAAAAAAAAGCAAACTTTTACCAGAAAGCCACAAAAAGCCAACTTTTCAAATATTCAGAAGCAAAAGTAGCTTTGGTTGACATGAAAATGATCAATGTCACTGTAAACGCACAATTATGTAAAGATCTATTTAATCATACGTGATTATCCATCCATATATTTTTGATGCAACTTATCCAATAAATGGCATTCTTCAAAGATAACAATTCAAGTGTAAAAAGGGGGAGATCCTTAAAATGCAGAAGCGGAATGCAAAAAGCACAGATCCTTGTGATCAAAAGTATTTCTGATCTTCTTATAAATACATTTGAAAACCACTGAGCAGAGAAAATATTAAAAGCACATTACAACTGATTTATGATTGGAATCCAATGGCTAATGCAACGGTATTGATGGAAATTTATATCACCCCCTCTTTAATAGTTTTATTGATGACCATTCACAATGATAAATGAGAGCCTTGCCATGTTTAAAATTTATATCCAGAGGTGGCTCTGTAGCATGATCCCACTAACTTCAACTAGAGTATTTTATGAATGAATTTATATTCCATAATTTCATCATATTTGCTTCATTTTAGTCTGGCTTTAATATGATGGTGCTATATGATAATGTGCATAAGTCCTTTTTATCTTTATCCGATGAGAATTATGATTAGTGTGCCGCAAATACCATTTCCTCCTTTCCCACTTTGCCAAAGTGTTTTGAGCAACTGTTTCAACGAAGGATTTAAGCATTTGTGAAAGCAAACCATATTTACTGAGACCATTATTTCGTCATAAGATCAGAATAAGACATGCAGATAGTGCAAGTCGTAAAACACATGACCCGTGGTTTGTATCATAGATTTCATTGACTTGGAAAAAGTCTTTTACAGGGTATGACTGACACCTTGACCTAATTACAAAACTCAATCAGCATTGCTTTGCGCACTGTTATTTTGCACATTTTTAATTTCTAAAAGAAATAATCAATCTTAATCTGAATATGAAGAGCTATTTCACAACCCCCCCCATCTCGGCAGGAGTCTCACAAGGAAGTGTACTATCTCCACTGTTATACACAATATACACAGCTGATCTACCGACAACCCCTTCCTGTAGTATCACCTCATTCATAGAAGACAAGGCCATCTTCTTCTTCCAGTTCAACATTAACTATACGATAAGAACTTTCTAACGCCAACTAAATTTCATTGCAAGCAAAATGGCTGATTATCAGTGGAGAATAAAATTGAACCGAAGAAGAGGCAATCAATTATTTTCAGCAGAAGACTTAACCCATGGCCAAACTATATAACCAAAACATTCCATTCACCAACACCGTACAGGGCGGCCATCCGGGCTGAGGATTTTCCTCAGTCACATCAGGCTAATTCAGAAGTGAAATCCGCAAATAATCCACCCTGGCCGACTTTCTTCCCATAACTTCTCCTCCCCTAAGGTGACCTGAGCCAAAGATGCCTAAAGGTGAAAGTCCCAAGTAATGACCATCCAATATAGAAAATCAATTTGAAATCTTTAGCAACCAAAGTAGTTCGCTGAACTGACAGGAAAAAAGACTTAAGGTATCTCGCTTGTTTGGCAGTAATTATTAACATTTGCAGATCTTTTCTTTTTAACTTACAAGCTTGTATTTGAAGAACTTAAAACGCACAGGGTGAGTCAGTAAGTTCTGAAAAAGGAATTAAAGTAAAACAAAAAAGATGAATCGTTAACTCATATTTGATTCAAGATCGATAACTCTCGACATACGTCGTTAAATAAACCAGACATGCGTAAATTGGTCGTTCGTATAAGAGAACTTTTAGCCTGAGTTTGAGGCATAAAACAGAAAAGCATAAAATATTACGTTTCCAATAATTAGGAAAGCAGACAACTATTTCTATTAAACTATTATGTATTTTCTTATTCGAAAAACATTTTAAATATTTGACTCCTAAACTTTGTTATTTCTCTACAGAAAACTGTTTTGAAAGTGTTTCTGCTAAGAATTTCCTTTAATTTGTGATTTTCTATTTCGAAAATACTTCATTTTCTATCTTAATTTTCTTTAAGTCTGTTCGCTTTTTCTATTTTTCTTTATGTATACGGATACTGTACACGTAAACGTACAGTGTGTTTCATAGAGGAAATAAAAATCAAGCATCGTAACTATAGTTGACTTATGTCCACAATGAATAGTCTTTTGTGTTGCCTGACTGAATTAATTCTCGTGTTACGAAACAGGACGTATTCTTAGAATACGAAAAAAAAAACAATGATGAGAAAACATCGATCACTGACGTAATCAGTCACTGTTGTTAAATGCTTGAACACAAGTAGCACACAGCATGGAAAAAATAACATTAGAGTGTTTCGCAACGTTTTGCTGAATAGTATAATTTTCTCGTTGAATGTCTATGAATAAAGTAATTTTTAATTTCTAGGACACGAACGCTGTAGCAATTCCTTAGCACGGATCGATGTTGGGAAAGAAATCTTTGCAGGAAATGTTCTAGTCTTGATTAGTAGGAACATATTGGGTCATTTACGGTAAGGTAATAAATAGTGGAAGATAAGTAGAAGAATATATGCATTACCATTGATTCTTTTCTCGTGTTTTAAGTCTTACACGTAATAATCCTGATCGATTGTTATTTGCGAACGTACGTGTCCCATTGTTTGAACGCTTTTGGATAGCGTGTAGTGCGTGTATGTGAAATAATGTACTTCCATGCTATGAACTTTAACCTAGTTGTTGTGACGTTTCTTTTGTTATTTATGTATAGCGGATCTTTGCTGAATAACAACATGCGTTTTGTTCGTTAAGGGGTTAATCAATGTTTGGAGATACATTCGAGTTGAACTTGTCCCAACATAAATTGGATACCTATAACAGTTATATTCTGAGAGTATAATTTCAATGGTTCACACATTAATTGAAATAATTCAATCAATTTTCAGTCAGATTGAGATCGGTTGATTTTTCAGGCCATTCGAAGTGTTTCTGAGTTCTGTTCTGTTCATCGAATCAACCAAAATTACAGTTGAGCCTATGAATCTTGCCATTATCATCCCGAACGATAGCAGTTTCAACGTCGTGTTCTTTCACCAGATACGAAATGCACAAGTAAGTACTCGATTGCTCACAATCGACTTCTATATTTAATGCTATAACGTTGAACTTCATAGTAGCAAAATGCTCTCAAAAACATTTCCCGACTCACCTTCCGCTTACGCTAAACCCTACTCTTACTCTGAGTCAAGCATTTGATGAAGCTGTCAATAGACTTATTGTTATTACAATAGAGACATAATACCGATTCACATATTTAAAAAAAATCACACCCACGTAAATTATCTATGGCAAAGACACAATTCTCTTGGCAAATTTTTCCTCTCATGCCTAGTTTCCGAGTACCTATGGAAAAGTTGAGTGGTAAGATGACAACTCTCTGAAGGGTATAACACCTAATGGTGTAGCAGCAAAACATTCTGCAGCTGTATAACAGAAGACTATGTAGACTATTCCATTGCCATTGCCAATTCTACGCCAAATAGAAAGAGACCGGAAAGGAAAGTAGCTGTCTTCTCTCCTCAGAAATTGGTCTAAAAATCAAACATCGAAGGAAAACTTTAAAAAACATTTTTGTCTAGCAAGTAAATCTTTCGGCATTGAATCAAAACGTTTTCTTTAAAAAATTGAAAGAGTGATAAAGGACATCATAAGACCCTCGTAGAACTCAACTGAAAGTGATTTGGTTCATTAAGAAGAGTGCAGTGGCCAAAAATCTTGTTCATAAGATGGAGTACAATGGCAAAATCTCTTGTTCATAAAGAGGAGTGAAGTAGCCAGAAATCTTGTTCATAATGAGGAGTGCAATGACCAAAAATCTTGTTCATAAAGAGGAGTGCAGTGGAGAACAATCTTGTTCATGAAAAGGAGTACAATGGCAAAAAATCTTGTTCATAAAGAGGAGTGCAATGACCAAAAATCTTGTTCATAAAGAGGAGTGCGGTGGTCAAAAATCTTGTCTATAAAGAGGAGTGCAGTGACCAAAAATCTTGTTCATAAAGAGGAGTGCAGTTGCCAAAAATCTTGTTTATAACAATTAAGTACATACAAGTTGGACTCAAAGTCTGCAAGCACCCTGTTCTTTAGAAACACTTAATGAAAAGCAAGTACACATTAAAAGTTACTCGGTGGTAGTCGCTAGCTGCTATACGGTACGTTTACTGTGACTGCCATCTTGATGTCGTCGATTTTCAATCTTGCTGTAATTTTGAAAAGGGAAGGGGTCTGTTCTGGGCTACAATTATTACAGAAATACGGCGTTGAAGTTCGTAGTGCCACAAATTTATCCATGTGTTAGGTAAAAAAAATGTGGCATCAGTTGTGTAGTTGATTGAAAAATCTCGACTCGAACGCGGTTCTCTCGGAAGCTCTTATCGGAAGTCAGTGAAGTGCAAGAAACTGATATTTTTTTATCCAACGTTCAGTCTGAAAGCCAAATAATGACAATGAGTCGGTTCTTGTTTTCTTGTCCACAAAAAGAAAAAATAAACCATTCCTGCATCACTGAATAAGTGTCAACAAAGCTGAAGAATTCTTCTAGTTCACATGACGCTGGCTGAATAAAACAGTGGTAAATTCTTTTTCTTGAAAGTTTCTCAGCTGAATTTGGAGAGCCCTTTTATATATGTATCTGTATATACGTACGTACACACGTATCTAGAAAAATCAAGAATTCATCAATATCCCAAGAGGATCAACGAAGAAACAATGGGAAAGAAGATCATTTCGTCGCCGAAAACTTAATTCAAAACTAACAAACGTCCCAATTTTCTCAAGCTGTGGTCTCCAGAGACAAATGTTATTAGAAGTATTTAGATTTTCCAAATTTGCCTCATCTCCATTGCCTAAGCTACAATTTCTCTGCAGTGTATGAGCGAGTGAGAAAGACACACAGACACACACACAGAGAGAGAGAGAGAGAGAGAGAGAGAGAGAGAGAGAAAGGAGATATCTTCCACTCTAATTTGCTTCATTTAATCTTTCATTTATTAGTGTCTCTAGTTCCTCTCTCTGTCTTCTTTTTCCCCAAGGACATTTTGGAATTGTTTTCATTTGATACCTAAATATTAATCTATCCATCGTCCTCTCTCTCTCTCTCCCTCTCCCTCTTTCTCTCTCTCCCCTCTCCCTCTCTCTCACTCTCACTCTCTCTCTCTCTCTAATGAATAGGACATTCCTATACTTTAATGACTTCAGCAATGAATGTTTTCCAACCATCACCTCTATTTTTAACGAACTTTAACGAAGAGGGAGGATTTACATTTGGTGTGTATATATGTTGCTTTTTTTTTACATCTTTCCGGACATAACTTTTCATCGATTTTAATGAAGTATTTGGCCATGGAATGAAACATGGACCTTAGTATGAGGGAGGGTCCTGAATTATATCCTTGCACCTTCATGCTTAGTAGTAATAATAATAATATGTACTTATCAGTAGACCACTTTAATTTCTACGAAAATCCAGATGTCGTCTTGGACATGAAACCTCATCTCCTATGCACTCTTACACTATTGCCAGGTTCTTGTCACTGTAGTCTCTGCAACTGTCTGGGGTTATTAACCGTCCATGGCTACCGGTCTTTCCCCTATTAAAAATATGTAACAATAAAGCTAGAAAGCACAGATGTTTGGAAATACTACTTTGCCAATGCAAAATCAGATACTGGGAGTAAAAAAAATAAAAAATAAAAAATAAAAAAAGAACAAAAAAGGAAGTGCGGCTCAAACACAGGCCTTTCAGTTTACAAGTCAGCATCGTGTCGACTAGAAAAATTACGTCATAACTAAAGATCAGAATAAATACCATAGAGGGTTCAAAATTGTTTTCCGCACTCTGAAGACATACACATAGCGATTCTCAAAGTCATTCGCTACAAGAACTTTGGCCATGTTATTAACGTTTTGTTTTGACCCATCGAGATCCGAATCCCCATTTGTTTCCTATTTCTGCGTGTAAATTGGTCGCCACATGCCCCTGCCCTCCTTTTCAGGGTGGCAGTATTACTCTGTTTCAGGGACAGCAAGTCTCCTTTCTGTTATATTGTGTTAACTAGCGTCTAAGGAGAGCTCATGTAAGCAATACGGCGCCCACTCTCGCGCAGGCGCAGAACTTCTTCAAGTATAAATCACACTGACAAGTATCTGATTGCAAATTCCTAGCTTGGTCTGATGGTTAATGTATCGGAAAGTTACTCCGAAGGTCCCGGGATCGATTCCTGGCGTGGTTATATTTAGATATTAAAAAAAAAGAAAATATTGTTTTATTTTTTATTTTATGCGCATTAGGAAATTTAATGAAATTAATGACCATTGGTTAGGTTAAGTTAGAAAAGTCAGGTTCGGTGTTTTTTTCTATTGCGGTGTTTTCGATACGCACCAATACATTGTTTCCACATGGGCTCTCCATAGAAGCATATTACGCCGACTAATGCACCTATGGACACAGATCAATATGTCAGTAGCGTATTACAAATGACATGCTATTGTGATTGTTAGGATTATAGTGTATTGTAGTGGACTTGCTTGTGTATCTCATAACCCGAATATAACCATATGAAAATAAGTTTTTTTTTGGAACACCCTTTATAATCAACCGCTATCAGTAAGCTTAAATTTATCACACTCGAATGCTCTTTTGCGTTACAAACCAAGTTAGTTCTAGAAGCCGAATACAAGAGGGAACAGATAAACTGGTTTGTCAGCTTCCAGTTTAATCCAAAGGGGCCAGACGTTTAGTTATAACAGTATTTTACGTTTGTTCTCGCTGTGGTGCCCGATTTCTATCTATGTCTTCATTCTTGGGAACAACGTGAAAATTATTTACAGGATGTGCGCCGCATAACTCAAGAATTAAACCATGAATTAAAAATCAAGCCACGCAGCGTCAACAAGCCTAAGAAATTAGGTAGAACTGAAAGTTTCGTGCATTTTGGCTTTAATCTAAAAATGAACAAGCAAGGTTAAATTTTTCACCTTGCGCCAGGCTTTAAATACTAATCAATCTCGCCAGTATTGTTAAGTACAACTCAATGGTCACTATTTGCATTCACTATGATCATTCTTTCCTATTTGTTTTTCTAATTGAGCATGTTAAAATGGGTAACCTTGTTTGTCCATTTCCGATTTAAGTCAAAATGAACTCTTGGGATGTGAACATTTTGTACTGTGCAAATAATAGCACATCCTCTAAATAATATTCATGTTATGAGCATGAATTAAAACACAAATCACAAACAGAGCCACACAGCGACAACAATCATAAAAGTCTGAGGTATCGTAGAACTGAAAGTTTGGTCTTTTTTAAATCAAACTGGAAGTGGACAAATCCACGTTTGTAAGAAAAGTGTCACAACTCAAAATTTTCCAATTTTAAGATTTTTGAGTCAACAAAAGCATTATAGAATCTTCTTCCTTCTTTGACAAAAATGTCACAACTCTATCTACATCGGTGGCTGATATATAGCATAATTGTCAATTTTCCATTGGAGAGATATTGTATATAGTTTCTCAGGAAAAAATGTCACTTTTTGGTTGAGTCACTACTCTTGTTAGAATAATTGTTACATTTTTGCAGGAAAATCTACATAATTTCGACTTGTGATAGTTTTCTTCCGTATTCAAGAGAATATGAATGCCTCTTTTATTACAAATCTAGTGCAACCTCATGTTCCGTTATTCACGGCGCGTGCACATCGCACAGAGGATACATTTATCATCATATTACTTAAAAATGATTCGTCATTGGCAAGGGGAAGGCAATAAAGGTTGAAGTGAAGTTGGTTCGTGTGTTCTGAAATACATTAAAGACAGCAAACGTTGCTGGAGACCTTGAGATTGACTTTATTTAAAGTCATGGATCTTGATACGGGAGACGGATCTACTTCTAGTGACCCGAAATTGAAGCCATCACAAGCCATGCTCACCTGGAAGGTGAAATTGATTAAAAAAACAACTGAACATCACGTTCCGTACAATACCTTATTTTAAATATTCCAATCTTCCTCCTCTCTTCCTTAGCTAGATCTTTATCCATTCTTTGCTTCCTCACACCCAGGTATAGGCCAACCAATAAGACGCAAGTAAATCCCAATTCATCAGGCAAGATTAATCGAAAACCGGCGTCAAGTTGACCCAGCTTAATTGTATTGGGCCAGTCGATCCGTTTCCCGTATCTAACTAAATCTATGATTTAAAGTAAGGACTTATATTCCATTTATGTCAATTCGTTTCCTTATACGTCCGCCAAGAAAATTGGAAATCCATGTATAGTTATTAGAATTTACCTATATTTACTTTCTTAGTATGGAACAATTAATCAGTCTACTTAGAAGTAACTTCTAAAGAAACAAAGAGGGTAAAACAGTGAATGTTTTTGATTTTATAACAATTCGACGAATGAAGAAGCCTGATCCGTTTTCACGAATGTATAAGGCAACCTGCAAGGACTCTACCAGAAGGTCGTCGAACGAACTTCTCTAGGAACACAACAAACGTCTCATCTGGTACCCGGTTAGACAGTAATCTCAAGCCTTTGTTCCATCATCGCTTACCAATAGCAGAAAAGAAGAAAGAGGATCTTCTGGATCTACTGAAGAAGCAAATGCAGGGTGCGGAATAATATCTCATTATTTTTAAACATCTATTCTGAAATAAACAACAAGAACTAAGTAACGGAGGAAAATGAAACACTTACCTACTTATTGACGGAAATAATTCCATTTACTGGCAAGCAATAAGAGTTTTATGCCCCACCCTGTATATCATTTTGAGAATCTTTGTAAGCAAAAATGAAGACAAAACAATTCTTGTCTTACTTCATGTATTTTGAATTAGTTTGAACCATTCTAGCTATTCAATCAGCCTTTCAAACTAATATAGTACACTGTTATTGGCTTAAATAACCCAAGAAACAAAAACAACTTGTTTTAATAATGTAATAAAATCTTCGAACCACTGTTTTTTTAGGCATGCTTTCGGGGGAGGCTTCGCCCTTCGGGAATCTTCAACCGCACCCCCTAAGGAATTAGTCTCAACACTTGTATTACTCATACGTATACTGAAATACGCATATAATAGCACGTTCTATATGTATTGTTCATGTTATTTTGAGATTAACTAAGGAAGTACGACATATTGATAAGCAACATTATTGTTATTTTCAATTTTAGTACATTTGAGTCAAGATACATTATTTATAATTCTTCTGAACCCGTGCATTAGCCCCCCGGAAGAAGTCTTCTGAAAGAAACACTGCTTCGAACTACGTAAGAATGATTATGGAAAACTTCAATGGTCTCCGTTAATTTTTACACCGAACGATTTGGAATCAAAATTACTGTTAACTTATTTTTTTTCCTTTTTTGAGGTCTGACACTTTTCTTGCGAACGTGTGAAGTGAGGTTGATTTTTCCTGGTGTATCTGACTTCAACTTCACTTAATGCAATAGAACACTCCAGTATGATAAATTAGTGTTCACTGCTTTTTTCTACTGTTGAAGGTTCTGTTACGATTTAGTCTGGAACACAATATTACCAGACTCTCGAATACATTAAAACTTACTTGCAGTGAAACAGAAATGCATCTTGTTCTGGCACCACTGATCAAATTCCTCGCTTCCTTGCCTTTTTGTGCTTCCAGCGAGAATAAAGAAAGAAAGTTTTCCAGGACTAAATTGCTTCGGCTTGGCTGTTTCAGACGGGTTTAGTACCTCATTTGTGATGGCAGGTGGCAGCACTTGATTGTGATTTCCGGCTGAGTTGCTTTAGATAACAGTTATTGTCGGAAACGAGGGAAATGTTTGAGTTTTATAGTTTACCCGGCCGGTGATCCTATTAAAATGGATTGTATCGTTTTTTCGAGCTACATAATATGTAATTAGCAGCTTTTTTTCAAATGGTTTACCGCGGTGTGCAACACAAACAGTTAACTTGTTAAAGTCAATTTGTAACACAAACCTTCTTCATGAAAAGCATGTTCAAATTAATTGGCCTCTTGTAGTGCCCTCGTAATATTTAATTAACTAAAATTACAGTACTTGTGCATCTGTGGCATGATAAGTCTTACCTTAATACATGACACATTTAAGGAAATGGATTCATCCAGGTTCATCTTACATTCTTTGTAATATTAATACATTACATGTAAAATATTTTGGTAAAGTGGGATCCCAACTACTCCGTTCAATAGTCCTCAGTGGAAATTGAACCCATGACAACGCACACAGAAAGCGAGGACGTAATCTCTCTGTCATCCCGAGGACGAAATCATAACTCTGTTCTTTTTTATTTCATCCTGGGAATGATTATTTACTCTTAATGACCATAAGTTTGTCAGGATTTTTTTTGGCCCCATATTGGTTTTTTTTTTCAATGATGGACGTGGGTATGCCTATTAATGAAATGATTTGTTTTAGTATTGGACACTGTTCGTTACAACTTAGAATTTGCATTTTTTATGACCACAAGGAATCTATGACTCAGGTCGGGATAGAGTAGGGGAAACGAAGAAGGAAGCAGTCGGAAAGGTCTAACTTGAAGGTGCCATCAGGGCATTTGCCTCCTATTACTGAAGAAAGATGTTAAAACCTCAGTAAGGATGGTCAACCGCTGGTTTCGAACTCAGATCCTCCAGAATGATCACTCAGTGGAATTCCATGAAATAAAAAGATAATAGAAGAACAGCATTGAATATAATCTTATTCAGCACTCAGAGACATCAGCAGTATTATTTAAATAATTTTGCGTTAAACAGTATGTCCAATACTGGGCGTCCATCACCAGAACATTCATTTCTTTTTCGTGTCCATCAGTGGTACACAAATACAATGTTAGACAAAAAACTTATTTAGTCTCAAATAGTGTATGTTAATTAAAGTATTGGAGAGAAATTACTACAAGAAAGCATGTAGAATGTGCAATATTCTCATTTTATCAATACGTTTGAACTGAACATAAATGCAAAACATGTTAAATCCATTTTTTGAAAGAAAAAAAATGAGTTCTCTCTTTCGTTACCTAATTAGAGGTGTCTTACACATGAAACTACAATATTTTGTACAGAAAAAGTTATATCCGTCAGTTTACAGGATGAAAGAAATCTTCATTTAGTGCAAAACAAGTTATATCCAAAACTGGTTTGGTGCAAAATAAGTTATATTCATTTTTAATTCTTTTTACTTACATCTGCGTATCGTGTGGTGCGTAATTTTTTGTTATATATGTCAGACGATGTAACAGTGCATGTGGATAGAAAGGTGTTTTAAGTTAATTGAATTAGAAGATAAATTGAAAATACAGTTTACATGGTAACAGTTGCATAAGGAAAATTTGGATTCCAGGAAGAAACAGCGCAATGAAATATACCGGGAAAGGAAAAAACAAGGTATATTGATCCATTTGCTTCTTGTATTTAGAATGGAAATTTTAATATTTCAACATGTTGCGAGCACTGCACAAAGGATATGTTTCAATGTTATTTGAGCGTAGTTTACAAGACATTCGTTCTCAGAAACTATTCTTCATCCGGAACAAAACTACATTATTTTCAGGTAACATTGTGACTGCGTTTATTTACTCCACAGGAGTGCTGGATTAAGTTACTTGTAGACCCTGGACTCTCGTAAGGGTAACTGATTTTCTTTGGCGCGGCCCCTGAAGTAGTGGGGAACCTAGCCTGTAGTCATTTTGGTATCCCCCCTTAATCCGGCTTTGCTCTACAGACTGACAAATTAATACGTTGAAATGCAGATTTTTTCACAAATGCAAACTACTGAATGCCATTTAAACAGCAAAAAAAGGATTAATTTTATGAACAAGAAACTGTGCAATGACATTCTTTAGAAAAGTTTCAGTGGAGCCCTTCCAGTTTCGTGCGAGTGGTTCTTCTATTTCACTTCCTAAAAGAGGATGCGGTCATTTGTTTCTGCTCCTGAAGCAACAAACTCTTGGAGGTCGATGTCAGAGCTCAAAATAAGAGATGGACCTATACATAATCTTTTTTAAATGAGTCAACTCAGTGTCAGAGAAGATCGAACACTGTCTTCTAGGGAACTACAATAATCACAAACTACTGAAAAAATATGTTGTACCTCACTAAGACGTAATTGTGTTGATCTGGAACACATAACTAGTTCAAATTTAATATGTAATCTCATTACGATTAAGTGAAAAGCAAGCAATATACAGAGTTTGGTTCATATCCATTTTTGCATACTTTTCTTTAATTCATAGTGGTTCCTCGTGTCCTCAAATCTTGGAACGTTAATTTAACTCATTTCCCGACGTCATACAATGATAACATTTTGCACAGCGACGTAAGTCGGTTGACAATACAATATTCCATTCTTACTTTCATATAT
>JAGDQP010002055.1:0-53839 GCA_022664845.1 Lepisma saccharinum | reverse complement strand
GAGAGAGAGAGAGAGAGAGAGAGAGAGAGAGAGAGAGAGAGAGAGAGAGAGAGAGCAAATCTCTCATATATTCTTCTTGTGTGTATGTATGTGTATGTAACAACAAAACCCACTTGTTTCCACTACTAATTGCCTACAGAGGCGCTCATTTACCTCCTGACGGTTTTTGAACAGCGCTTGACTTGTACTACATACAATAGAGTAACATCCATCAGTATTATGATTGTATCAGTGGTTACGTTTTATACGTGATCAGTGATGTGAATCAAGTACTCTTAACTCATATATGAATATCTAAACATACATACACACACTCACGTTCATATGTGCAAAAGAGGATTTTTGTCTTCTTTGAATGTCCAATCGACACTAGAAGCTTCCTGACTTGAAAAAAACAACAACATTCTTTTACCAATGAATGCAGCGATTCGAGTACAGTTTTCTGTAACACAAATAGAACGTCATACTGTACGAGTTAGAAAAATGGTATTCAAATCGATTCACCCGCTTCCGAAGTTGTTTGAAAAGACTTTTTAATTAGAAATTGAGAAAAGTTAACCGTTCATTATACATGTTTATTTCATTTTAACATTTTAATGTCAAACTTTAAGAATATTTCCCGACACCAATATGTCAAGTTTGACTGCAGTCTCATTAATTATGCTTATGTGATACTCGAATATGTATCTGATAAGTATACCTCGTTACCATGGAGACAGTACATATTTTTTTTACATTAACATTAGCCTTAAGGCTAGACGTATGTTCCTATATCATGATGTGAAGTTTGGCTGCAATCAGATGAATCATCCTTATGTAATGCTCGAATATGTGTTTCATAATTCAGTCTTGTTACCAAGGAAATAATCAAAACTTTAACATTCTAATGTTGTTTAAGTCTTAAGACTAGACCCCTAAATAATCATCGCACTCGCTCATCTCAATATACTAGGGTGGCCACTACCATTACGTGTCTGAGGGATTACGCCCATCTCTAAGCACTGTTTCTGAAAGAGAAAAAGAGGAATGTAGTGGCTAGACAGAGCCTTTCTCTATGTACCATACCGCCATTCTTCTGGTGACGCTGCTTGGGAATTCTTGAAAAACCTCAATCACTATGGACTGCGGCTGGAGTCAAACGGATTTTTTTTTCCCAGTGCCAAGTTCGTGATCCTAAACACTAGAGTACGGGAGCTTGGAATGTACAGTCAGATTCATAGAAAAATTATTCATAAGGGATTTTCTAGTTCGAAAAAAACTGTACAACACCACTTTTTCAAATCATCACACTATACACGTTTAAATGAAAGAATTCGCGTGTTCTGCTTGTTACCTAATATTGTTGGCGGAATGTGGAAGTTTTGCAACTTTGGTTTTTTTTACGGATCATTTTGTTTGAATATGAGTGTACATGTTGATTTTATATCTCAAAATCTAATTATTTCTCATTGTGGGCGTTGTTTAACTGAAATCATTAGAGATGGGAGCTTTTCTTTTTTCATCTACTGTATCATTAATGTCGGTTTCTCTTCACGTCTCTGTGAAGTGAAGAAATGAAACGATGTACTAAAACCACATCAGCCATTCATTAGCATAGCTACGGGAAACGGCTTTTACAACCTACGCAGGGAAAAATTAGGTTTCTGAATGTGTGACTACTTTGTGTCAGAGTTCGGCAGAGAGAAAAACGGAACAAATGCAATATTCTTCCTTCTGTAATATTATAAAACTTGGCTGCTACTTTGATTGTCTTTACACTGAGAAAAAGTGTGAAGGTGTCCTAGAGTTGAAATCACGATAATAGAAATAGGAAATGGTCTGTTTTGTTTCTATGTTGTATTAAATCTTAAGTTTAAATTAATTTATACAGGATAAGTGAATTATGTCATGAATGAGTTAATCCAATTTTTCTGTAAATTCGTATAATAATTCCATATTTCCATCCTTTTAACTGTTTTTTTATATATATATTTCTGTGAAATTGGTTTGGTGTTTTATCGAAATAACTGATCTTAAACTAACTTTTTGATGTTGATTTAAAAGATTACCTTGTTACATTATGTTTACACATATAATAAGGATAATACTCAAACATTATAGCAAATAAGTATCAATAACACCAGGTAAGAAATTAGGAGGGAACTTATCTGGATTTAAAACTTATTTTACAGATCCATTCCTAATTTCAGTGATCTACAGAAGCAAATGTAACTGCCAAAAGAAAAATGTTGTCCAAACCAAAAAAAGTCATATATATATATTAAGAATACGATAATGAATCCTGGATTTCAATACATACAGAGTGTCCCCGAAATAATGGTGTAAACTTCGAGATGGGATTATTTACATCAAGCAAGAAATATGTTCCCTTGGAGAAAAAAAAATCAGAATGTGCATAGTTTCGGAGATACAGGCTTTCAAGCGTACAATGGCATCGTCACAAATGACCTCATAACTCCACACGTAATGACGTAAGCGATGTCGGGTTAGCAAATCACATCCGAAGTAGTACCCGACACATCTATTTAAGCAATGTTTTTGATTGAGGAGCTCCGACAGGTTTGTCAACCCAGGAATTTCATTGTCAAGGAATGAAATTGTTTAGTGGGACAAGCATAGAAATCCCCTCTAAGCTGGGTCCGCCAATCATAAAAATAACTTAAAAAGATGTATTGGGTACTACTTCGAATATGATTTACTAAGCCAACACCGCTTACGTCATTACTTGTCGGGTTCGAACGTCATTTGTGACGATGCAGCCGTACCTTTGAGCGCGCCTATAGCTCCGAAACTAATCAGATTTCGGAGTCTCTTCAAAGGATCTTCTCTGTTGTTTTGATGCAAGTAATCACCTTCCGAAATTTACACCATTATTTCGAAGTCTATCTGATGATTTATGATAATGAATGGAAACCATCACAGAGACGAGAACAGTACGAGGTTTGTTAAAGCAGGGAGACAGAAAGATTGGTTGGAGAAGGAGATCGAATTTGTTACATTACAGATGACGTAAAGGAAAATCATTGTGCACCAGCTTGAGAAAAGAGAACCCTACGCGAAGAGTTAAAGAAAGAAAGAAAATGATGTGAAATGAAACTCTGAACACTGAATAAACATGATCAGGCAACAACTAAAAATTAACTACTGAAATTTCAAACCAAGAAAATCTATAACATTAAAGAATGAGGAGTTTCCTGGTGTTCTCCGCCACCTCTCTCTCTTTCCGGCTCGCTCTCTCTTTTTCTCCGACCATCTCTCTTCCTATTTTCTAAAAAACCTTAGCAGCCACAAGAGCTTATGATGTGAGGATTTAACACAAATTTGTATTGTTTCGATCAATTTAAATATTGACGCTTCAGGAAGAAAAACAGAGGAGAAGGGAAACCTCCGAGTGTATGTAGCTATTTACCTAAAAAAAAGAACACTTTCTGCTCACACATATGTAATAACATATGAAGACTTACGATGTGAGGATACACCTATGATTAGATTACGTTCACCGCTACATAAAGGATAATATTTTGTTTTGTAAAATGGTTTTTAAATTTACCCGTTAAACACAACTGTGAAAAGTGCTTTATTATGCAAACCAACAGCAAAAGTGCTTTACTTTTTATTTGTTTCGGAATAACTAATCAATGCTTTTGCAAACTCCACTAAAGTGCAAACATATAACAACAATCTTTAACACTTCTACGCCTTTAGTCAATCAAGAAAAAACAATAATTAGTCTAAGCATTTTTCCACATTTAAACGTTCTGGGAGGATGTTATGTTTTTGAAAGAAAGAACACAAAATCAATGCAATAACTTAAATAAGCAATATATTAGCATTCTTTGAATCAGGCAAGTAATTTGAAAGAGTTCGTGTGTATCATGTTATGCATTTTAAATTCATATGTTTATTATATTGACTATAAAGTGCATCAATATGAAACACGTTCCATCACGACATCAGAGAATCTAAAGATTACATCAGTACATCAAATTCAGTTTGATGCTATGTGTGCTACACAAATTATCTTCAAAAGTTGAGATTTACATCAATCATAGCCACTTAGACGCGCAAGGGCATCCAGTCATTAACATAGGCAATAGGCCATCAGCGAATCATAAGATTTATTTGTAGTCGTGTAACATAAACTGAAGAAGAAGAAGTGATAAGGCGTAGTAATTTATCCATGGTCTACTTTGCTGGCAGGAATCAACTTCCTGAAAAGAAATAGTCTGCCTTTCTCTTGGCGGGAAGGTGTGGGAAGAATAAAGTAGTAAACGTCACGTAAGGTATACAACACTTGTAACTAAACACTCAATAACCAATAGTTTACAATTGTATCCGCTTTCAAGTGCATACGCAGAGCTAAGTGCATTTGATATAAAAGTAGAGATAGGCAGTGTGGAGAACTTAAATGGATTACGTCAATACATTCAAATCAGGAAATGTTTCTGTCATTCTTAATTTAAATAACTCTTTTCTTTTGTTTTTTTTAAAAACTTACAGCGTTTTGTACTCATTCCATCAAAAAAATAACCCTGCAAATTATTAATTAAAGATGACTTGTTTTCATTAAAGTTCCTGAGGACAGGAAAGGAAAGTAGCAAGTTTATTTTGAAAACTTAAGAAAATTAAAATACGAACCTTTTAATGTATTCCATGTAAAAATAAAAAGAGAAGTTACACACCTTCATTCTTTACATTTACGTAATATTCCTTGGAGGCAATTTTCATCTCAAACAAACTTCTCAGAAATTCTGTAAACTTTCACTAATGGATCTTTCTCTCCAGGCAGCTGGTTGAAGATAACGGGGAAGATAAATCAGTCCCTTCCATTTCCTTTACACTCTGAAATGAGATAATTTGAAAAGTTTTATTTCCTGTTTCTGCAATCGTGTCAATTTTTTATTTTTTTTCGAGACAAGTTCTTAAGTAATTTAACTTTATGCATCTCATAATATGAGAAAGCATTCTTAAATAGTTTAGAGAATTTTCCATTTCAATTTGTATTGGTTGACGATCTTTAGGCAACTTTGGCTCAGGCCGGATGGATGATGATGGGAAGATTTGGTGGATTGAAGAAAGTGGGAGGAAACGGGAGAACACGGAGAAAACCCACACACACAAAACCCACATGGCATGACGAACCGACGAACCCTAGCGCCAGAGATGAGCGCTCTGGCAATTGATCTACCGCGGCCTAGTGCAAGCGTTTGAGGATTGTCTCTAAACACTAACAGTATTACATTGTTTTAAAATCCCCAAAGGAAAAACATGAAAGATATAAAATAATCTTTCTGTATTGTTTCTGTGGTCATGTGCTCCTCATTTTTCAAAAATGCATTTAGTTTTTTTTCATCCACATTAACTGTTGTCGGGTTACTGAATTTCTTTAATGAACTCGCATTGATATGCTGATAAGGACTCATTTATACAGGGTGTTTATGAACTACACACCGACAAACTTCGGGAAATGATTCCTCACATCGAAACAAGACAAAAGTTCCTCTGACAAATTTTCGAAATATGGATAGTTTTCTAGCTACAGACTGCCGAAAGCGTGGGAAAATGAACTTTAGAGCTTCATATTTCTAACACCTCAGGATCAGGAGAGGTGTTCTACCCCGTATATCAATAAAGTTTAGTGGTCTATTTTATAAATAAGAGTACATATATTTTTTCATTCGCTAGAAAAATTCCCTTTTTTATCCTCTATTATGAAAAAAAAATGTGCGGCCTATGCACGCGAGAGTAGGACGCTCTGGTTCTGTTATGTAACACAGACCACGTGGTCTAGTGGAGCAGGTTGTGAACTAAAGGTCAGAGGTCTGAAGAGGAGAAAAAGCAGGTTCGAACCTGGTCAAGCAGGCTATCCAGACTGAGCTTTATGGACTTCCCTGAATTCCACGCAACGAATGTTGGGAGGGTAATATCTAGTATAGAATCATCACCCGTTACCACTGAGATCTCTTTGCCCGGAAGTTATGCTCGCCGAAGAACGCTATCCATCTCACTTAAGATGAATTCAGGTTACAGACGTTATTAAAGCTCTGAAGAACTTATCCTTCCGAATGTAACTTCTCTAGTACATAGACTATAAACACCATATTCTTACGTTGAACGCAAGACAGACAAACCCAGCCTCCGTGCTCCAGTCGGTAATTCCACGGACTTTGGATCAGCAATGCCGAGGCACAAGGATTTGAGACCCCGTGCGCGTCATTCTGAGTTAGACCTTTTAGGATCTCTGTTTCAACAGCCGAATACCGGCCGAACAGACTGTATGAGACGTCTCCGTGACAGCATGTTAGTAATACAGTAGTATGTACAGTATAAGTAAATATGGGTACTCATTGACTATGTGACCTCGAAGTAGCCGAGAGATTAGCGTGCCGCCCGCTTTCTGTGCACATGGTCACGGGTTCAATTCCCGCCGAGGTCTACTGAACGAAGTACTTCGGAACTAACTTTACGGAAAACTGTAGGTTCCATCCTTAGAATATCACCAACTAATTCAGGACATTAATAACAATGCACTCTCATTGAGTATGTGTGTGTTCATTGCAGTAAAGCACTGCAAGGCGGTTGGAGGTTGTTCATACTATTAACAAGAATAGCGGGGCTCCTAATGTTAAAACTATCGCAAGAGATGTCCTTGGGGATACACCCCAAGAAAGAATCAATACTTCAAAAATACATGAACCTCTCCTTGCCCTTTCTTGCTCTCTTTCATTAGACTTTACATTCATAACATAGTTATTCAAGTTTCAAACCAAACGGTCCCTCTATGATAGCAAATTTATTGTGAGTGTTCCTTAGTTACAGCAGTGATATTTGAACGGCAGTGTAACGATGTATAAGTAATGCAAACATTCGGACCATGGTTCAAGTTGTGCTGTCGTACAGGCTTGTTTACATAGACGAAACCATACAGAGATGAAGTGGTACTTAAAAAAAGAAGAAAAAAACATTAAAAGTTGCGCAGTTCAAAGGGGACAACCCTGTGTTACTTTCTGTCCAGTCTTTCAAGGTCACTCCGGTAAGAAATGCATTCGTATTTCTGTTTGGCAAACTATGAATGAATATTAATTCAATTATGTTTGTTGTCATGTTTGCGACGCTATATCTGTTACAACATTTGTGGAAATTAGTGATCAGACTTCACTTGGTGAGAATTTTTACAGAATGAATTAGCCTACGCAGTGTCCGGGCCTCACTCCTGTTAATATTTTAAAGAGGTCCTCAACACAATAAAGTTTCCACTATTTTTCCTTTCTTGCTTTATATTTTCTGGTGCAATTAAAGCTAACCTTATCATAAAGTTGCATAAAAGCAACTTAAATAATTAACACGTAAGATTAATTCTACGGTATCAACTTTGTAATATATTTTCAACTGTCTTACAGATTTAGTAAGATTTTTCTGTAACCTCACTGAACCAGTTAACAGGAATCTACGTTTCGTAACACTTACGTAATAGTTGTGTAAATCATTTACTTGCAATATGTCTCCTCGTTGTTCTGTTTCACTTCTAAGAAAGGCATTAGTGTGGGTAGTTAAGGTCAAACGGTCAACAAGTGTCAAGGTGCATGGCGACCGTCAGAAGGGCAACATAGCTGGTTGTTTGTTGGCGCCTGAAAAAACAGTCTGCCAAAAGAGTGACATTGCCAATGCAAACACGCATAACAGTCTTATTGTCTCAAGTTCATTGCATTCCATACATGACAGCAGCATACAATAAGGCAGCGACAAATATATCACTCAATAAGTCGTTTGCTTTTATGTAAGATGGTGCCAATGTTTCGAGCAGTTATTGATTATACAATTAGCTTGATATAATGTGTAATAGTCGTCTAACAGACGCCGTCAAGTAAATGAAATGAAATGACTACACGTTATCCGTCTCCAGGTTTCTAATCCAAAACAGTGTTCTCAGACTGTATAAAGTGTGGTTAAGAAAAAAACGAAAGTTATGTTATATTCCAATAATTGACAAATTTTTATCCTGCTGGATACGTTATTGTTTAAAATGGTTAGATTAAGCTAGAAATGACTAATTTGGTATTTCAGGACCAAGACTATGGAATAAATTCAATGGAAAATTCACGTTTTGTAATCACTACATTTGGGGTTTTGAACACGCATACTGGCCGTCTTGACAGAGGGTTTTCACTAGATTTGCTTCACTTACACGAGTAGAGAATTGCTGGGATGGTACTTCGAATTAAGGGTAGCTCGGGCTGTGGACAAAATGAGAGTTACGGAAGTCTAAGCTGGTGAAGGGCTCATGATATTAGGATCTCAATATTTTTGTTTTGTATTTAACATGGCCAATACATGTGATTTGTTCACGGAAATTTAAAAATGTATGCCATGGCTTGAATTAACCAGATTTAGCCTAAGTCTGTCACGTCTAAGAGATTACGTTCCTCGGCGATCACTCTTTTGGGTACAGAATGGAGAAGGGCATGGTCAGAGTCTTTACTACGTATCAGCATTCGCCTGGTAAAACTGGGAAAATCACTTTCAAAGTCCTCTATCAGGATGATCGGCAGGAGGGGCTCAAACCCATATCCTTCTGCATTACCGATCGTAAGTTCGCGAGTTTCTTCTCGGAATTGTAGAATTTAAATAATGCTATGTGAAAGACTTACTGAAGGGATGAGTTCTAATTATCGAATATTGTAATTTTAACGTTAACTATGATAAACTACAACTGTTAACTATATGTAAGAACTATTATATTATTATTTTAAATTAATAAATAGTACTATTTTCCAACATTGATTTAAATGACCATATGTCTTGCAAATGATATTACTCGTAATTACCAAAACCATTGAAGTATTAATCTTGCACTTAAATTCTACAAAAGCTCTTAATTAATTATTATGAACGAAATAATACAGACAGTGTATGTTTCTCCGGAGCGTGATGCTCACAAAGATTGATAAATTAAAACAAATGCATTTCATATCCATGCTTTATTTTATTTTAACTATTATGTTTATACTCTTTTGTTATACGAAATATGAACGAATTAACGAAATATATACTTTTCTGAAATTACAAATAGCCCAATTAAGATTCTACTGGCCTGCTATAGTTGTTTTTGGAAAGTAAACATAATAACAGTAATACATTATTATTATTATTATTATTATTATTATTATTAATATTATTAAACCCTCATAATACAATCGTCTTATCTATTTTAAGTTAAGTTAAAAAGAAAATTTATTATATGTATTAACTAGAGCTACTGTCAATTTAATGAAATTGAAATCGTGTTAATAACAGAAAATAAAGACGTGGAAAGTCTGGTTTATCTTTATGATGTGTCAATAACATTTCCGTTTTACGACTTTTCCTTTCAATCGTAAAATTATTCTGGTATTTTATTGTAATGATGATCAGAAATGATGAAGCGTCATCTTGAAGCGCTATTTGCCTTTTTTTCTCTCATTCCCTACCTTGATTTCTTTACTATCTCATCACATTTACATTTTTTTTCGTTTTCATTTTTCAAAAATGGTTTCTTCAGGTTTTTGTTGAATAATGTATAAACTGTAGAGTTCATTTCTTTACTTTAACGTTGTTATCGAAGGAATGGTGTCCCTTAATGGGGGGAGAGAGAGAGAGAGAGAAATAAAGAAAGAAAATGGGTAAGTAAGTAAGTCACTATTTCTGCGAAAGAAGACATTACATTTTCTGAATTACCAATACCACGAAGCGAAATTATTACAGATGCAACTGATTTTCTTTTGATAAGAAGTAAAAGTATTATTTCGTTCACGATTTTATGCATATTCAAAGGTAGTTGCAATGCAAGGTAAACTCGTTCTCCTCCTACCCTACCCCACTCATTCACTGCTGCCAAGCTCTGCGTAAGGATCCATTCGCCTTCTACCCTGCTGTGCGAAATTATACATCAATGCAATAGATTTAAGATACCTTAGTATTCGTTTCCCCCCAATTTTTTTTTAAAGATTGTTAAAAATAATGGGTGAAAGACAAATAAAAATAATTTTGAAAGCGGCCCTGGATAATTGTTAAACAAATGAACTAACCCACAATTTCAATGTGTGTGTGTGTTTTAAATGAGAAATTTGTAAACCAGTCTAATGATATCATACTTTATGGACTTTCCAATTTATAACCAAATTTCTAACGCCATATTGAAAGCTAAAGTAGTTCATTTGGTTGGTTGGTGTTAATGAGTATTAAAAGGTCCACTTTTCAAAGTTTCAACATTGTTCTTGAATTTCGCGGTGTTTTTTTAGATCTATAAAAAGTGAGGGGTTGACTTGCAAAGCATATTAAGAAGCTATCATTCGTATTCTTAATTTTCTTATGAAATTTTGTCCTTACCAAACTAACAAAAACTTTGGTAAACTTTATTTTATATGGGCCAGTCTAGTAACTTTTTTACCTCGTCCCGTCACGATTCGGCCATTTACACCAAGTTAAAATCCACAAATATCCATGCCCCTGCCGGGATCCGAACCCTGGACCTTCGAGTCGTTGACCTAACGCCTTAGACCGAACAGCTACCCGGTCGGCACCAAAATCAATATTGAAAATAACTTTCGTAAAACCCAAAGCAAAGCCAATAATCTTGTGTAGGTAATCCAAATAAACTTATCACAACAGAATATGTTAGCCACCACAGCAGGAATGAATATTTGGACTTGTGTGGTTGAAAGTTGTAAGTACATCCACTTAACCGTTCTGTGACGAACGTAGATAACTGCTTCTGTCTTTCCATGTTGTTTGCAGTGCAAGGGAGTTCAGAAGCCATGAAATATCTACAGAAGAAAAGTTTAATTTTTAGGTCAGTCTTGTTTTCTTACTTAGATTCTTCATCTGAAGGATTACCTTAACACATACATACTCACACATGAAAAGATAGGGAAGAAAAGAGATAGAGAAAAAAAGAAGAGAGTTGCAAAGAAAAAGGACAAGGAAAAAGAAAGGAAAGAGAATGCTGAAAAAAAAAACAATGAAATCATTAAATAACCAAAAAACACAGCATAAAAGAAAACAAACAGAACATGGAAGGAAATAAAGAAAATCTAAACATAAAAAGAGAAAAGGATAATAAAAAACTGAAAATTAAAGAAAAGTGACAAGAAAAGAAATAAAGTAGATTAAAGAAAGTAACAAGGAAAAAATTAACAATAGAAGAAAAGAAAGAAAGTAACAAAAAGAAAGAGAATTGAAAAGAAAATAACAAGAAAAGAAAGTAAGTAGAAGAAGTAAACAGAAAAGAAAGTAACAATGGAAGAAAAGAAAAAATAAAGAAATAGGATATAAAGTAACAAGAGAATGCAGAAAATAATGTATAGAAAAGAAAAGAAAGAGAGAAAAGAAAATGAAGAAACAAGAAGAGAATAAAAAGAGGGAAATGAAAACAAAAAGAAGTGAGATAATAGAAACAGATAAATATAAAAGAAAAGAAGAAAATAAAATCGTAATAACAAAAATGTGGAAAATATAACGAGACAGAGTAAGAAACAGGAAGAAAATGGAAAAGAGAAAATAAAGAGAACATACATTATTAAAATCTTGCTTAAACCAAGCTTTTAAATAAGAAATAAATTTACGCAGTTACGTAATGGAATTCTGGCTGAATGTAGCCTAGGCTCATCAAGACGTCTGATATAGTGACACAGATCTTGAAAACAGGTATCTAGTTCTTCAGAAACAAATATTATACCAATATTGAGCATACTAACCTTAGCAGCACAAGGCGGATATCGATCATGATTAGCCGCTCTCATAAAAATCATCGACATAGACGTAGTACGATATTTCGTCGATTAATATCGTAATAAGATGCTCTCCGATAGCGATCCTTATCGATCTCCGATAATGGACCAATAAACAGCAAAAATGTTTATCAATCGTTATTGATCGATCTCGGATAACGACATCGATCAACATCGCAATCGTATGATATTCATCTCGACCAATACCGATATGCTGCTGGGGAATTCACATTCGTTGAATCCAGAAACTTACTTCCAATTTTAATGTCATGCATTTCTTGAAAATGATTGAAAATATTCTTACATTGCAGATATCAAAAATAGTTTATCTAGTGTATTTTTCTTCGTTTTGAAACATACCAAGATACTTTTTACTTACATTTAAAAGAAACATTTTAAGCATAATTGAAAGGTATGTTTTGGACAACTTTATACTGCAAAGCTTACAAAAAAAAAGTCATAAAATAAAAAAAAATCAGTGTCATTTGTAAGTATGGTTTCGATACAAGCAAAATTGCACTGTTAAGCTATAACTTCAAAATATTCACACAATTAAATCGTAAGAAATTATTCATCTAAAACGAGCAACCGTATACAATTGCTCGGTTCTGCCTAAATTTCCGCAAACTGTTAATTTCTATAGGTATTATTAATAAATTGTATTGTATTTATGGTTTAATGGTAAAATACCACCTGGAAGGGTAAATCTAGTATTTGAATATTTGATCATCCAGTAATATTTCGTCATTTTCAAGTTATAATCACATTTAGATTTTTTGTGTAAAAAATGAATTATCATCTAATTTGTAGCATATACCCTTAAATTTTCTTGTATTTTTTTCTTTCCAGTCCATTCTTTGCCCAACCTGACGGTGCTGAGTCTCTCCGGGTGCAGCAAAATCACAGACGACGGCGTCGAGCTGATCGCTGAGAATCTTCAAAAATTGAGAAGCCTTGATCTTTCGTGGTGCCCTCGAATCACAGACGCTGCCCTTGAGTACATTGCCTGTGACCTTAATCAGCTGGAGGAACTTACGCTCGACAGGTAGATGATGATACGCGTATATATAAATGCATGATGTTGTTGTGATATTATCAGAGGGATTTTAACTGAATCTAAAATTTTGCACTTTTTTTCGCAGAATGAACTTCTGATAACTTTAAGATGTAAAATAATGTAGCACAATGGTTTCGAACCATTCCCAAATCGGGGACAATTTGAAGTCAATCACGGCCCACTACTGTATGATTATTTTCCCGAACATTGTTGAATTTAAAATAGTAATTAGCCAGTAGCGTAATCACGTTGTAATCGGGAGGACGCGGTTTCGATAGCCGGTACCGAACATCCTGATCACTAGGCAAATACTTGGATGGTACCTTGAATAAGAGCGGGGTCGATTCCCTCCGAAATCCTTTCCCTTGTTGTTACTGTTAAATGCCCAGCGTTGAATGGACACGATTGGGCTGTATCTGGAAATTGGTAAATCATAGGTTACGAGGAGGGGTGTATAAAGGTAGTTGGTCAGGATCAGATTGGAAGATATTATTAGCATGGTGTGACTGAAGAGAAACCCTCGAAATACCTCAATCAGGATGGCCGACCTCTGGGATCGAAACCAGGAGCTTCCTAATGCAATATCAATGCTCTATATCAACTGAGCTGCGGGTCCTTCGGGTTAATAATCTCTTGAATATCTACCCCATCAACGTTGAATCAATGATTAAACGTTTAAATAGAATGTAACGGTTGAATAAACCAAAGAGGAAGATGTTGAAGAGTGTAAAAACAATAAAGTCAGTATTTCTTCTATGTGCTTTTCTGGGGACTCTTACAGAACCCTTCTCGGACCCTACAGAGATTTGCACACTACCAGTTGCGTACTATTGTATTGTAATTTAGTGATGTGAACGTCGATCTAGCAAAAATAACAAAAACTGCATATATTTTCACGGAAGAATTCAATCTGACTTCAAACTGGAATGTAGATAATATTACCTTGACGCGTATGCAACCCGACACACCATACTGTTTTTCTGGTCATCTAACCAGGAAGGAAATATAGATTCTTCTCCCTTTTTGGAGCACGTGAAGTTACTCATTGTCAGAATAAGAATACCTTTTAAGTACGTTTAAATACGTCACAGCAAACTCCCAATTGTCTTAATAATGGCTGGCAACGCAGGAGTAGATAATGAGAACTGCGAACAATCCACTTAAAACTAGATTTAATTACAAATTATCGATTTCGTATTAAAATGAAATTTGTTGTAGCAATTTCGTTTTGAGGCAGGGGCCGCGGTAGCTCAGTGGTAAAGCGCTCACCTCTGGTGCGTAAGGTCCCCGGTTCATTCGCTCCAAGTTCCATGTGGGCTTTGAGGTGGACAAAAACCATGTGCGTTGGTTTTCTTGAGGTTCTCGCGTTTCCTCCACTTTCTTTATTCCACCAATTCATCCTTCATCATTCATGCGGTCTGAGCCAAAGTTGCCTAAGTGTTTTAAATAAAATTCAGATTCATTCTGACGTATAATTTCTAGCTCGTGTTGTACTCTGAACACTACCTACTTAATATATTCTTATTGAAATTCAGTTAAAACTGGAGTATCCACACTAAACCAAATGCAGAACTTTCGAGTAAATAAATATATAACACAAGATGGAACAGCATGAACACAAACAAAGAAAGAGCGAGCTGCTGTAACTCAGTTGCTAGAGCGTTGATTTCGTATTGGGCAGGCCCTGGATTCGATACCAATGATCGACCATACTGACTGATGTCTCTTCATGATTTTTCTTCAGTCACATCACTCAGTAAGGCGTTTGTGTAGAAAGTGCAGAAAGGTGAAGACTCGTGAAGCAAACAAACGCGCTTTCTGTTCAGTGGTAGAAATAGAAGTCACAAATTAAAAAAATTAGAAATTCTATTAGCTTTATCAGATCGCTTACTTTTCGTTAGAATTCAAAGAGAAATAGTTTACAATTCAGTTGTCATTGTTAACGTCTATATAATACAGATTGACAATCTTCAGACTTGATGAGATTTGAAGCGTAGTGAAACACACAATATACGCGCAGAGCAGGTGTCTTCTGCGATAGTGGCACCACAAGTCGAAGGACTATTGTACTACTAATTCAAGCTTTTGTTTGCAATTAGTATGACGTCATACCGGCTCAGATTCGATTTTTTTGTCTACTTAATTTCTATGGAGAATATGGAAAGTTCCTAGTTTGTATACGTTTCCTCGTCTGTGCTTTTGCCCCTTTACTTCTCTCTAACTTCTCTCTAATGTGTGTGATCAAAATGGCGGCAGCTAACACTTGATCAGAATTGCATGCATGGTTACGATAAGAAACAGTTTTCTCTTCCTGCGCATGTGCGAAGATCACACTGGAATTGAAAACTGAAAACGTTCAACGACGCAAAGGAAATCCCTCTGTGTTTTTCCAAGATTACTCTGAAACATTACCAAGTATGTAACATGACAGGATATATCAATGAAGAATTCCAAAAGTTTTAACAGTGTACTATTGAAACGAAAGCAGTTATACAAAAACGTACCTCAAATTCGGGTTAGATGCCTTGATTTTTAAGATGTTGTTTTAAATTTTGCAAGGCTTCAAACTTATCTTACCGCTTTATTTACTCACAAGGGAAGTGACCCAACTTGAACGTCTAGAACCGAGTAACAATGAGTTGCAAATACGGAGTTGTGTTTGCTCGACTACTTGTCAAGGTCTGTGATTTGTAAAATCCCGCATGTGATTACTACCGATGTTTGATTGATGAGACCTACAACGTTGCTGAAGAAAAAATACCGGCATTTCGGGCAAGCAGATCAACACGACACATAAAAGTATGTGGAAAGGAGGTATTATACTGATTTGGAAAATAGATACAAGACATTTGCTTTAAACAATATACATATATTATTACATTCAGTACGTACAGAGTGGAAATTTCAGCGTGAAATTCTCAGATGCCTATAAATACCTCCCCGAAACCTTATTTCCTTCCTACTTTCTAAGAAAGAACTTAATAATAGCTGGATAAATAATATAAAATCATTTTTTTGAAGTAACCATAATTTTCAACGAGCGAAATGGAATCTGAACGACGAACACAGTACAAAAGTTTCTAACAGTGACTTATTAGTAACACCGGACAGTAACATGTCCAACATCTCTGAATAATAAGGATCATCAAATGTGTTACTACCTGGCGTGTTAGAACGTATTGTTCATGACATATATTGCTCAACAACATATTTTAACAAACATTAATAAATTTCTTGTCGAGGACGAGATTTATTAGGTAAACTTTCTGTTCTGCCTAAGTTATCAATCGTAGCCAAATGACGCTATAGAAAAATGTACCGTTATCAGCGTGTATTGTAATGGTTGGTTATTTGGAAAGTGGTCCAAAGAAGTCATTATCATACTATCAAACTATTAAATTGTAGAGTAACTATCAAATGGTTTCTCAGGAGCTACATAAATTCCATCGGTTAGAGGTATTGTGCAAAATGAACGAAGATTTTGCTCTCATATTTTACAGATTACTAGTGTTGGAAATATGCTGAGTCTTAAACCATTTTTAATGTATATCTCATTAACGACATTGGTCAACCGTTAGATATTCTTTAACTAGAGATATTCGCTTTTTCCTGACCATCATTCAGCTCCGGATGAAGTAATACCGAAAAACTTAACAAACCAAGAAGAATGAAATAGCTTCAGATTCATTTAGTGCCGGAGTGGCTCAGTGGTAGAGCGCTCATCTCTGGTGCGTGGAGTCTCTAGTTCGATTCCGGTACGTAATATGGTTTTGTGCTGGAAAAATACCGTGTGTGTGGGTATTCTCGGGGTACTCCCATTTCTTCCAACTTAAACCATTCGACCAATTCTCCCTTAATTGTCCATTAGCTTTGAGCCAAAGTTTAAAAATTCAACAATTCAAATTCAGGTTGTTTTAAGAGCCGTTTGTAATCAGACCCATTTTTAATATATTTAAAAATAGTATTGTCAAATTATAATTGGGCTAGATAATACTTGAAGATATATGTTATTCATGAGAAACTGGAAATCCTGGGTATGCCGTCCTAAGTTACGACCTTCAAACTTTCGGCTAAAAGAATTAGGTTCAAAATTGGTAACAGATCAGTTCATAAATGCTAATAAGTATTAGGTAGGTCGCGTTTTAAAATTGTAGTATTGTACTTGGTTTGTTGGATATTTTTGAAAAATTAAAAATAGGATGTGTGAGTCCCAAGGTACATTAAGATGAGGGCCCAGAAATTATTACTTTATATTAATGTGTGTATTAAGATTGACTTATTCGTGCTTTTTTAACTTTGTGTATGAGTGTGGGAGAGAGAGGGAAAGACTTTTTATGCTTTTTTATTGACTTTTTAAAAGAAATGCTATGAACTTAATAAAAAAAAAGAGTACTTTGAAAGAAATCAAAGGTACATAATAGTACAGTATTGTCATTCATGTTTTTACTTTCGATATTTTTACGAAGTTTGTTTATGTGTATAAATTGCCGTAATTGTGATTACATAGATTAACATAGATATGGAAATAAATCAGAAAATTTAACAGCAGTATATCAAGTACAGTTATGAAATGTACACAGTGAAAAGCATGAAAACGTACACCAAATATATAAAAATAGAACAGGAAAAGATATAAAGACTAAAGTCCATTGGGGCAAATGTCCCCTTGCCTCTCCTGCCGACGCTCTTGCTTACATGCAGATTCTTCTCCACCGTTACAATCATTATTCCTGTCCAGTGTATCTGTATGACTTTCTGTTAAGCTCCCATAGTGTTTTTGAATTATGGTACCATGTAACGTGCATGCAAACGTCTCACCCTCCACTCCAATTATATTTTCACAGTCAGGTCTACACATTCGCCGTAGTTATATCTCCTTTTACAATAACCTACCGGATACCGCATAGTTCTAGCTTGTACTGCCTGTTCAGCTTTGCAGCAGCAAAGCTAGTACGCTGACCTCCAGATGGTACTAGCTGGAGCACACGTTGTTAACACGTGAATGGCTTTGATATGAGTTGGAACAGGTAGAACGTTCTCAGTCGGTTCTAGCCGTTTCATCTGGGATACTTCTCTTGTCAGTGTGTACAGCACGATCACAAAAAAACATAAGTAGACGATGAGTGCATAATATGCAACAGTGCCATGTGTAAAGCCTGTAGTCTCATTAAGTTGAAAGCAGCAAGGTAAATCAAATTCTCTGAACCCAAATCTGCAATATTTTCTTCGAGTTTCTCCTATTTTCTGAGATAATTACTACCTTTTGAGATAAAATATATTTAAAAGGATTTTGTATACCGTAAGATCATTTTATGTTCAATAGAAAGTAACATAATCTCAGAGTGCCTTCAAGAGAATAAATAATTACCCACTTGTAATTAGAGATTCCTGGATCTATGTAAGAATAGACGCAGATCAGGGCCGAATACTGTATCAATAAGATAAAATATTCCAAGAAAATGAAGCCAAACAAGCAGCTTGAAGCCTTTCCATTGTGTTTACAAATAAACAAAAGAGGACAAAAAAGACATCAAAGAAAGAGAGAAGGTAATACACAGAGACCACGATTGAGGGCATCGGATCGTAATTCAATGTTTCTCATCCCCCCCCCCCACGGTCGCCCTCCTTCCCTCTTTTGACGACGCTGGGAAGGAACACTTCAAAAGAAAGAACAGAGGACGCCATCCGTACCGCATAGTCACTCTATTTGCAGACTTTGTCGTTGTCTAACAAGCTTGTCTGTCTCCCCGCGCGATCCCCTTCGCCTCGTGAAGGTACGCAGGTAAACAAATCAAAGAGAGGGCTACATCACAACCGGAGAAAAAGAGAAGAGTTGTACCTTCTGTACTTTGGAATGGCAATACTGCAAATAGAGTCCAATAACAAGAGTGCAGTCGCTGATTGATGATAGAATGACCCTGGAAATAAACAGAACTATAGTGCAATAGAATGCAGGGAAAAGAATGAGAAGGATTTGCGTATGAAGAGACGTACCAATCGTTCTGCTCAATAAGTGTAACAACCTTGAACTTTATCTGTTTGAGTGCTTCAGAAACGTTCCTCGCGTGTTTTTGAATTTACATTTATTTATAGGGCGTCTAGGGGCAAGGCTAGATAGGGGAGGAGAAAGGTTGAGGGAAGGAGTTGGACAGAACCTAAGTTGAAGGTACCATCCCGGCAATTGTCTGATGTGACTGAGAAACAACGCTCGAAATTAGCGGGAGCCAGACGCCATTTGGGCCTAGAAATATTTGATTTGCACCTATTTTTTCTACGTCAGTCACCAACTGCGACTAGACTTTGCGAGTTGAATATATATTGCTTTATTTCTTAACTTCCCGTCCATGCATTGTATCCGTGATAGAGCACCGTCAATAAGTTTCTCCGAGCACCACAGGAAGAAAGATTAAATGATATACGTATATATATCTGTATCTGAGAGCTAAAAGTGCGTAAGTCACAAGTCTATGTTTTCCAGAGAAAACAAACTTCTTACGTTCATGTAAGAACTTAAATGGACTTACTTCATAATAGACTACTTATTTACATTATTAACATGTTTACGACAAGAATCGAGGTACCATTATTTGAGGCTTTCCGAAGACTTTACAAAACTGCATTTATCACGTTTTGGCCAAAATTGGACTTAGGTGCTTCTAGCTATAAGATACGGATATTTGACCCAGTGAACATACCTTTGGAAGATAAGGTGGCATTAACAGTGTATGGAAAAGTGAAGTTCAAGGAAATTATTTCCTCTCTTCCATCTCCGTTGTCAAGACTGTGGCCCAGGAGTGCAAGATTTCCTGCAGTGTAAATTACGTGTTTCCACGTTGCAGACATACTCAGAAATAGGGCTCACTTTTAATGATGTGAAGAAACGTATTGTCGTAAATGAAGATGAATGTTCTTTTCCTGCAGTTAAGTATATAGTAAATGCACTTGTTGCACTGCCAGTAAGTAAACCTAGTGTTTTAAAAGCCGAAGAAAAATACGGAAATTAAAAAAAAAGAACAGGAAAAATTGTTTTGTTTCCTCGAGGCAAAAAAAAACACGTGGTTTTATTGACGAAATATATATATATATATATATATATATATATATATATATATATATATATTGCTTTTTCATTACGAATGTTCACTACTTAACAGATATTTTGTGTTTTTCACAAACTTCAGTTAATAATTAAGCGAATGTAATGTATTTCAAGGCTCTTACAATTTCTTAACGATTCGTAAATTCTTAACAAAGATTTGTCGGACTCACCCATTATGCCTTTTACCCCCTCTGCTCTGGATTCTGGCCATAGGAGATAGTGTAAATATTGTTGAGTATATAACAAAGATCCGGCTGGCATTTCGTCACACATAAATAATGAAGTTATAGTAATATATTTTACAATAGAAAATATATAAGAATGTACTTTATTTTCTGGAATACTGGGGGCAACGAGTAGAATGACAGAATACAATAAATAAATTGTAGTTTCATATACAAAATATATTCCTTGATCATAATACTCTAAATTGAATATTTCGAACAAATATCAATTATATATTGAGAAGTAGAGCAATATATATATTCAGACTTACTCATAGTAATACATTCAAAATTTAAATAGCGTGTATAATATCCAGAGTAGGATAAAGTAATCTTCTCAACCACAAGTCGTGTTTGTATAACACGCAGTTGTTTGAAGTGTATTTTAGGTAATATTCTTATATTTTTCTCCATAAAAAGAGCTCCAAAAGTATTCAGAAAACATTTAAATAAGAAGTTATTTTCTTAGACTATAAAGTAATAATTTTTAAACTAAGTTATTAGCAGTTTTCGTATATTACCTACTAAGCCCTGAAACTGTTCAGATTTCGAACGGGTTTATCATATTTACACATAAAAAAGCATTTACTTTATAAAACACGCCAATTCCTGTCTTTTCATAAAACATATATTTGAAGTTTTACAATTAGCGATGCTATTAAGATAGAGTAAGAAACATGAGTTTTCGTTCGCATTAGGTTGTCGCATCGGAAAGCAATGCAATATATAACATTAGTTGCAAGGCGGCACCGATTGAATAATTGGTGAACCAGACAAGTAAAATTCTGCTAGACAGCACAAGGATACTGACTGACTGAAGACTCATTTTGGGATCTATTGATGGTCAAGTGTAATGGACCAAATCTAGATAGACTTGACTTGCGGTGCAGTGATGTTGCTGACAACGGGATAAGGTGGCAAACCTTGAAAGATTATTCGTGCAGCACATTAAGAAACTCATTGAACTGCAACCATTTTCAATTATATTAAAATTGTGTATCAAGAAGTTATGCATACTTAAGTAACTGTATGAAAGCGTACTTTAATCATCTGTTGTTCTATGGAAAGTAAATAAGCTATAGTTACGGGAATTCTCTTAGTGAATTTTCTAAGAAAGGATTTTATTGGGTGTGTATGATTTTTTGTTTTAAGGTTTAAGTAAAAGTACGCAGAAAATATTTGCATCATTAAATAATACTTACATGTTAAGCATGTTTTGTCGGCTTCATTCCAAAATCTCGTAAGCGCCATTTTCACGAAAATGAGTTTTTGCGTTATAAATAAATCGGTACTTTAAATTCCTAAAGCTTGTAGCTCAACTCCCAACTGGGACTTTACGAGTAAAAAAAAAATAAAGCGCAGCATCAAATGAGAGTTTAACACACACACAAAAAACAGTCTCCTGAAAAATTGACTTTTTCACATACGAGGTTTTAGAATGAAGCCGACGATTTGCTTTTTTAATGAGCGAGTTTAAGAATTTTTCATTGTCTAAACTAACTTTTTAGAAAATTGCGACCAGAGTAACCGAAATGGTGCCTAATTTTTTGACTATGGTCACCAATGGCGCCTAAGAGTGAAAATCTCATTTCTAGCGTCGCTGAGGAAGAGGCCTGGAAAAAATTTCAGTCAGGATGATTGTTCGCTGGTATCGAACCCATAACCTGACGAATGAAAATTTAACGCTCTACCAACTGTGCTTCTGCTATACTGTAACACACTGGAGTGCTCAATTGCGTTACAGATATGAAGTCAGATCCAAGAGAGAATTCTTCGCCTCGTTTGACCACTTTATGTTTAATTCAAATTGGAGCAAGTTTTCAGTTCCAATTCAGTTTCTACAGTTGTAGTCGTATATGAGTATTATTTATAGGATGTACTATTATATGCTCAGTCCAATATGTAAATAATTCACGAATTAAGATATAAATAAAAAGCGAGACACACAGCAATGACAATCGTAAAAAGAACTAAATTAGAACTAAAAGTTTGGTCTATTTTCGATTAAAACGAAAGTGAACACACGAATTAAACTCTTTCTTCTTGTATACTTGATATACAAATCGAGCACTCCAGTATTTGTAAGTACAGTTCAATGGTATCACATTTTCATTCACAATATTGGTTCTCATTTTTTTTTTTTTTCAATTTTAAGGCCTATTATTTATGAGAGTTTAAAATAAGGTCTTGGGAAAGATATACGGACTGAAATAGGACGAGTTAATTGGAGAATTGAGGAGAGTGAATAATGAAGAACTCCACGGACTGTACAACTCACCTGATGGTGTAAAAATAATGAAATCTCGACGAATAAGATGGGCAGGTCATGTAGCTCGGATGGGGAAAAAGCGAAGATTATATTCTATCGTGGTTGGAAAGCCGAAGGGAAAGAGCCCATTAGGAAGACTGAGACGTCGTTGGGAGGACAATATTAGAAGGAATCTTTGAGAAATACTCGTTTGTAATTGCAACTGGCTTGATGTTGCCCAGGATAGAATCCAGTGGCGAACGTTTGTTACTGCAGCGATGAACTTGTGAGTTCCGAAGTAATTATTTTGAAAATAATGTTTTAGCATAAGTTTACTAATGGTGACTCCACACTAAGTTATGCTGATAAAAGTATTTGTGTGTGCACATGTTGACGTTAGATTTATCAACTTGTTGGAAACGTTCATGAACATTTCGTATATACATGCACAAAATTATGCGTTACTATATCTGAAAAAGCCTAAATGTTGTTAAATACTGGTATTAGGAAGGAAAAATTATACATGCGGATGAAATATGTGCATATAGTGAAAGTCTCGACTTATGAACAGTGTTCGAATCCTTCCTCTCACCTTTCTATGCGGGGGGAAGGGACGGATGAAATATTGTTGATAAGAAAATAACATGATAAATTTAGAATTATACATGCCACAAGGTGCAGACTTACAAGGGAATTTCCCCTTCACCTCCCCATTAATTCACACTCTGCATATGACAGTCGAATCTGAAAACGTGATCACATGGATTGTATCCAAACTTACATAATTGAAAGTTTGAAGATTCTTCATCGTTTCCTTCGATTCAACGGCATCTCTTTCCTCTTGAGTCCCTTGAAGAGAAATGATCAATGTTTGCTGATATGACCAGTGGAGGGATTGAGAACAAACTACTTGGAGGTCAAAGAGAAAATGCAAGAAACAAAGCTACTGCATGATAGGTTTAGGACTGTATTGAGACATACATATGTAGAGAAACTGTATGTGATATTTATACTGAAGAAACTATCCCATTGAGTCAACTACCAATTCCTAAATAAAGGAACAACTGGAGAATGTATATGAGAACGTATGTCAGATTAGCAATACTGGAGAAAGTAAGAATGAGAGATGAGCAATACGGGATAAAATACGAGAGGGTGCAGTGATGGAGAAACTATGTAGATTGTACGAGAAGAATAAAAATAATGGAAAAAGTAGGCGAGAGAAGAGCAACTCAAAAGAACGTAGGGGATAGAAGAGCTTGGTGGTAACTGAAAGGAGCAGTATTGGAGAAAGTATGAGAGACGAGCAATATTGGAGAAAGAAGGCAGACTGGAAAAAGTAGGTTACAAAAGAGAGATACTAGAGAAAGTATGTGTGAGAGATGAGCAATGCAAAGAAAAGTGTTAAAGAACAATGCAGCATGGAAACAGTATCTGAGAGCAGAGTAATATTGGGAAAAGTAGGCGATAAAAGTTAAATACTGGAAAAAGTATGAGAGGAGAAAGTAGGTGAAAGAAGCGTAATACTGGTGAAAGTAGATACAGATGGGCAATAATACTGGAGATAAGGAAGAAGAGGGAATGGCATTTGTTACAATTCAGAGACATAATTGAATGGAATGCTGAGGGGAAAAGACTGGCAGTGTGAAGGATAAAATATCCTTGTTAAAATGAGACTCGGGCAAATGGACAAGACTAAACTTGCTTTTTAAGTACCTGCCGCATTCAGCAGAAAACTAATGATCATAATGATAAATTTTATCTTGTGGTGGTGTGAGTGAACACGCCTAAATACGTCATATATCTAAGAAAACATTTCTTTTGTAGTTAGTAAATGAGAATAACTAATACACGCTTTTACCAAACATTCATAAATATTCCTCTGTAAATGCAATTTGTGGCTCCTGTATATGTGTTTAAGATTGTATATATGTGCATAAATAGGCGATATCTGTAGGTCACTAAAGGTTATTGAACCTATCCCGAGTGGCGTCACTTTAACACTCGGTTCGATTTCCCCCTATTACACGGCGCCGCGCCGTCAGGACAACGTTGGATACAAAACTCGCGACCTTGCATGAAACACACCGACATCACGAAGGGTATACTGGAGCCATCCGCTTGACTGCAGTGTGGAGAAAGCGACAGGCGAACAAGTTCACGGAAACATGAACCATGTTTATTACTGGCGAAGTGCCATTTCCTTGTTCTGCTCCTGTTATGTCATTTAATATACAGAGTGTCTTCCAAGTGACGCAAGCCTCTGTTTCACTCTACCACGCACCTAGTAAACTGAAACTGTTCTGTTCCACAGACACTGTTCATGAAATATAGCTTTATATTTATTGACAATTTTAAAGATATTTACCAACTAAACATCAATTATCATTAAGGAACATTGTAAAAAGATGTTGTTAGATTAGTTTCTTTTACAAACTATGTATATTCCTGCACAAAACACATTAGTGCAACTTATTGCAATATGTTCTGGTGTCACTTAAGCGATATTAGTAGTGTATGCCAAAAATTCGAAAGGACTCTGACAACATTGTTAGCGGGGAGTGACAATGGGGGATGTGTTTTACCTTTATTTACGTCAGTATGTTATTTTCAACGACGAAGAATAAAGTTTAGAATGTCAACCCTACACTTGCTTTCTATACTTTTATGCTTTTAAAATATAAAAGGGTTTCCAGAGTTTTGGTGCATAAATCATGCAAAGACTGATTTGACAATTTGTGACACAATTCGATTAAGGGCGCATTATGTATGTTATGGGAGGGATCAATTTATCGAGCTGTATTGACACATACCTGTAATAAATTGTGAATTTCCAGCACATTTATCGATCAAAGCTTACAACATTATGCTATTAGACTTTACAATTATTCTCCTTGTTCCTATTAGTTTTCTAAATATGTATTAATTATTTAAATTTATGGTGCTGTTTAAACAGAATTAATATTATTGTGAGTTGGTAAAAGTTCGTGGTGTTGCTACTTCTGGTCAATACTGTGATGTGAATAATTTGTTTTGATTACTTTAACCACTTAAAAGATATTCAAATGAAAACTTAAATGCCGCTCAGAATTATTTGTGAAATTCAATATTTAAGAAACCTGAAGCTCTTCTACCCTGGTCTATACCACCTTAAAAGTTTCAAGATCTGCATATCTTACTACTGTATATTCTTGTATATTCTATCAGAGGCACCATGTTTGTACAGACTCGCTCAACAACGATTTGGACTCCATCTTTGTGAGAAGGATAGCAGCAGATATATCACTAACAAGTAAACATATCTCTGCTTCAAACTGCTTTTTCGACCAAACTTGGTAGTGGAATAGGGCACATCAGGAAACCACCAGAAAACACGATTAAAAGTGCTTTCTTTGATAAAGACGGGCGCAGTGGCCAAAAGTTTCTCTCATAAAGTCGGAAAACGCATGTTTATTTGTAAAATGCTTGAAATAATGTTAAACAAATACGCTATCTTTAAGCAGGTACGTCTGTCATGGCCGCCATCTTGAATATTGCTCCATTTTTTTTTAAATGGGAAGGGGCTCATGTAACATATCAATCTGAGCTAGGATTTTACCAGAAATACATTGGTGAAGTCAGTTTTACCATAAATGTATTTTTGAGAGAGATAATGAGATGCGACATTAGTATGCGTAGTTGATGGAAAAGTCTGAAAATACTCTGTTCTTCTTAAAACAGTGCAAGAAATGAAGACCCTATGAACACGTAATGAGTATTGGTGACTGTCTACCCTTGTGCAAATTAGGTTTTCTAAAGCACTGTATTTCATGACAGAACTTAATTCTTACGACTTCTTTCAAATTTGGATGAGGAAATACAGAAGAACTCAAGTATTTCGAAAATATTATAAGTGAAGTGTGATAAAGAATTCAAGCCAAGAAAAGCAAAAACGAAAGAGGAAGAGAAAGAGGAAAAACGAGAGAGCATTTTCTGAGGGCCGCTGAACAAACACTTGAGAAGGAAAATAATTCAGTATTTCTATACAGTGCTGAATCGAGCAGAAACAGGGACGTTTTGTGTAAGATTGGGCATATCGGGGGAAGATCTAAAAGGCACTCCTGTAATAACTTAGGCTTAAACACTACTCCACAAATAACCATAAGACATAGAAATCACTTTATTGATAGAACCATTGATTGAATTGGATAATATGAACTTCTTGCATAACAAATTAATATCTTTTTTTGGAAATACGTAAGTTCCCAACACATACAATACTAGTGCTCAAGTACTTATGAAATATGAATCTTACCATAATTTGAAATTGAGAATAATTCCAATTTATATCTTACATCGATCTCCATTTGTTATTTAAATCTTTCTTTATAATTAAAACTGATTTCTTACTTTCAGTTTTACGAAAACTGATTTACAAAACATGCAAATCGATATCTCATTTATAACGTTGATTTGAACAGTGTCAATGCTTAAAATATAATTAAAATAATCGCACAGCTTGTCTTGTCTTCATTCACATCTCAGGGCTTAATTTGTAGTGCTATTGAGAGAAACATATGATAAATACTTTGCATTTGATAATTAAAAGTCTTACAGACACTATATTATAGTTCTTGTCTAATCGTAGTCGCCTTCTTCTGGAACTTTCTTAACAAACATTTTCCGCACTCCATGTCACAAATTTAGGTGTTATTTCCACTTGCGATTTAACTGTTTGGAACCAAAAACTTTCTACAAACACTGTATAATATTGGGAGCACTATGGGATACTAATTTTGGGTGGTAAAAGCCGAATATTTGGTGCGTCGATGTTAAGCATCGACGCCATTACAGCCAAACCTAACCACGTAGCGATGACATTAGTATAGAAAGCAACCACTGTTGCCAGAAACAATGAATATTTAACTCAAGCTACGAATAGTAATATTATAACACTACCAAATATATGAACAAAGAAATGGAGAATTCTTTAACATGTGAACATAGAGTAAAATGGAAAAGATAATGTGTAAAACTATCTTTAGTCCTTCGTATTTAAAAAAAGAAATATGGAGTAGACAGCGGGAGTACAGAAAAGAGCTTTAACGTAGACCGTTAAGAAGGTTATTGTTCAAGAGTTTGTTTCCACTTCACACGGAAAAAATTCTTTTCAGTCGAAGTCTTTCACTAGTCTTAATGGTTTGTCTCCTAATGACTTTGTAAATATTAACGAAGGTCAGAAAAGATATTGATTTGTATTTTGTTGTGTTCGTCGCCCACCCTTCCCTTCGAAACTTCGTGACAAACAGATTAAGGCTGTATTTTCTGAGAACTGGCATCGTTACAAAAATTTGTTGCACGCAAACAGATCAATAGAAGCAGAGAGGTGTAGTGACCTCATCGACAGATCAGCTGCTGCTGCGATTTGTTTTTAGCAAAAAAAAAAAAGTACAATAATATGTCTTTTGTATTTGTATTTGTGTGTATATGTATGTGCGAATGTGTATGAGAAAGCAGATATATCTTTATTACGACCGACACAGCACTCTGTCTTTAAAGTACCAAAAAAGATTTCGGTACCCAGAACGAAATTATGTTTTTTAATATTCTATTAAAATTACGTGTTTATCGTACGACAGAGTTGTGGTTTATAATACTTTGAGTTCGAACTTATTTTCCATATTCTCAAGCATGTAATATTCACTTTATATTCGTAATAAGTTCTAGCTTCTTCGTTTCACGTGAAGGGAAACGCTTTGTAATTACTAAGCCATGGTAAATTAACGCATTTTGTTTATTGCATATGCTATTTACATGCCAAGTGTCGCACAGGTTTGCCACCCGATGTCTCATATGGAGTAACTATTAAACAAAAGCGCAAAAAATCAGACACTGTTCTTGTGCTGAAATATAGTCTCGTATATTGACACGTTTTTAAACCTAACCTTAGGAATTTCGTTACATGTTCAAGTTTTTCAATATTTGGCTTTGAAATACTTAACTGTAATACTTGTGAATAAGGTACTATGATTCGCACTTTGATTACAGCGTAGAAGAAATTACTAAGATCTTTATCATCTTCATAAGAATTATGTAGTATTGTTACTGTGAACCATTGGTTATTCTGTATTAGCATTGGTAATTTCGGGATAATGTTTTGGTAATTTCGTGAGTACGTGTAATCATCACATCGATGAATTAATCGAAAACTTGTAGCCAACTTAATTTGATTTAATACACTTTTAATTCATTAAATTCATTAATAGTGTCCGTAGGCTACTAAATGCCATCCAAAAATGTGCAGCGTAAAAGGTGTAATCCCAATTTACTTACTAACTGAATGCGATTGCTTATTTATTTTAAAATCACGAAGAACGGAGCTCTTCGAGTGACGCTTAGCAACGAGTCTGTTAGCAGCACTCACATATATACAGTCCGATGTTGGTACTTGAAGTTGTATTTGAAAGCTCTTTGCCATACTGACACAGAAAAATAAATGGATCAGTAGGACCTCCCTGAGATCCCCTAGGTCGGTTTGAAATAAAATTCAGAATTTCACATTTCTGGTGATACTACTTACCACAGACCATATAGGTGGCCGAGGATTACGAAACCATAATATACGCTTTAATACCTTTCAAACGGTTTATCACGCGTCGAAATCGGTGAAGGGGCTCAAGAGTTATGGCCTTTTTAGCCCAATCACAGAATTTTCACAAATGATAGAAAAGGGCCTCCGTCATTTTGTCTCTCTTTTTGCTTTCGGGCAAAGTGGTTGGTACTGGGGGGTTGGGGGTGAATTGCAGGCTCCAATAAGTTGGGGTAAATCGAAGCTTATTTTGTTGATAGGAATTACCGTTTTCGAGATAAGGCCAAAAATCGGCCTTTTGTATGAAGACTATGCACTTTTATTTTGATAGGCAGCCTTACAAAATCAGTGATATCAGTATAAAAATCCTTCGGGGTAAAGACAAGAGTGACGCAAGAATTCTACTCACAAAAGAAGTGATATCCATTCTGCGAGTTACTTTCTTTGTGTCACTATGGCGGAAGGCTACTAAATCTCCTAATTGTATTACAAAGGAAACACGTCCGTCATAGTGACACAAAGAAAGTAACTCGCAAAATGGATATAACTTTTTTTGTGAGTAGAATTCTTGCGTCACTCTTGCCTTTGGCCCGAAGGGCATTTTATACTGATATCTGTTTACACTGAAGTAAGAACTCCAGGAGGAATACATTACTAATATTGCATCCAAGCTGAGACCCTAATTCAAGTTTACGTTAGTTTTGGTTAAGCCAACTTAACGTAATTGTCTGCAAAGTAAGGAAAATACCCAAAGAAATTAAATAAAAAATTCGATAACATCTCGATCCGTTCATCACTCGCTGTCAGTACTGTGTCACTTTGACAACTATCGTGCATGAGGACGTCCCCTTGATCATTATAGGATTTATAGTACCACAAATTTTACCAATAATACAAAAACTGGGCTAACTCATTCAGCTCCAGTTTTTTCTGCGGACATTTTCATTGCAGTTAGAGTAACAAAATCATAATCTTGATCATCGTCGAACTTCAGACTTGTCGGAGGTGCTTGTATTCTTGTCTTTTTCTTTCCTCGTGGGAAATAGTGTAGCATGATTTTCACTTTAAAACAGGCTAGGCTTAACACTTGCAAAATTAGAATTTACAAACTAGCCTATAGTCTAGGGTCGGGGCTAGATCAGACTGGGACAAGGTAGAGGAAAGGATGCGGGAGAGACTCGGCCATGACCTACGTTGAAGGTATCATGCCCGGCATTTGCCTGGAATCACTCGAGGGAAACCGGGAAACCTAAGTCAGGATGAACGATATCGTACCCTGGACCTCCCGAATACCTCTCTACCTACTGACCTAATGCTGTTCCAAAAATTTGTGGTACGAGATTCTACAAGTTACCTGAGTTATTTCATGATACCTTGGTTAATAAGTGATATTCCAAAGAACATAACTGTATATCTGTCATAAAACTACATCAATAAATGTATATTACATGCATATGCTTGTCACCGTACTCAGAATACATTTTTTAACCATACATATGCAATAAGCTGCTCATCATCATGGTTGAAAAGCTAGGAATGACTTTCCAGTTGCTAAGCTCATATCTCCCTTATTATTTGCCAATATCTAAATCAAACGCTTTGAAATGTTTGCTATGCCCACACTCATACGCAGCAATTCATAACTTCTACCTAGCTCTGATATTTGTCTCTTTCTAGCTAGCTCCTTTATTTCATTGCTCTACGTCATTCACGGCTTTACTGTTCTACGACTACTGCACAAAGAACAACTTCCTGATAACCGATGTCGCAATCTAAAGTACCGCTGTTATTCATCTGCATATATTGGAAGCATTGGTTACTGTACGAGAGTTTTTAATAAAGTTATTACGAACCTACCAATGTCACGAAATTACCGTAACTGTATTAGTAATGAAACATCAGTCATCATTAAAGACAGTTGTTTAATTAAATGTTGCCAGAGACGGATAGAAGTTTTCACAAATTGTGTATATTGATTCACAAAGCCTATTTATGTAACAACATGGTTTCGACCTTTCCCACTATCACCAGAGGGTTTTAATAGTTGCTCATCAAACATGAGAAAGGAATTCCCTTATCTGAAAGCCTACAAGCTTTGTGTAGGGGTATTAGTAACGTATTCGGAAAATCTAGGATTTCTCAATATTAGAATGGACTCTGGCAACACTGCTGTTGGTCAGTGACATTGCGCGACGTGTTATGTCTCTCTACCACACCATGTACAAAGTTGAAAATGATTCGAAAATTCTAACAATTTGGCTACAGCCGGCAACACTGGCGAAAATGGGAAACTTATCTTCATTTTTCAATATTTTCATGTAATGAACAACTGACAATCAGAACCTACACTTCAAATTTCAGCGTTTCCAGATGTAGTCAAGTTGCTATATTTTACCGGACATTTTCAATTTTGTCGTTTCACGTTGAAAACAACAGTAAAACATCCTGCACTGTCATTCTCCATAAAGAGTGTTGCCAGAGTCCATTCTAATATTGAAGAAAACCTACATTTTCGGACAACATTACTAATACCTCTATACACAAAGCTTGTAGGCTTTAGATGGAAAATTTCCTTATCATGTTCGATGAGCAGCTATGCACACTATCTAGTGACGGCCGAAAATGTTGCAATCAGTCATATAAATAGGGTTTGTGCAGGAATAAATACTCTTTGTAAAGAAAGATATCCGACTCTAGCAACATTTTTTAAACTTTTCCCACTTTTGTTTTTCAGGGTGTACCATAACAGATAGAACCTACTTGTCAGACAAATACATGAGACAAAACGAATAAAATATTTTATTATGAGATTTTGTGGAAAATGGCTTCGTTTTCAAAAAACAGGCTATCCAAAATTAAAACCCAAAATTCTCTTGTTACAATGGTAAATAAAATGAATAAATAATTCACAGCCATATTCAATCCACTACTGGATGAGGCCTCTCCCGGAGGGAGGAGTTTGTCTACTGCTCCCACGCTGACCAGACGTGTTGGGAGATGAGAGCCGAAGCTCTCAACTGTGATCGCTTCTGTCTTTTACTCACAGCAGCTCCCTAATTGTCCTCATGATGCTGAGTCAACACCGAAATTTTGAACCTCCGCCGGGAACCGAACCCGGGACCGCTCGCACTGAAGTCGAGCACGCTACCCACTAGGCTACGCAGGATATTTCTCAATAAATCATAAAGGATGAATGAAAGTACGAATATCTTCCTTAAAGTCGATTTCCATTAATAAGTTGGATATTACAAGTTAAAATGTGATGTTATTCGATTGGAAGTGTTGCCAACCTGGTATTAAGTTTAATTTTTCAAACAGCGCTACGTCGGTTCAGTTGACGTTTAGTATTCCTAGTGATGATAAATATCATATCTGAAGTACAGAGTTCAGTGTAGCAAACTGTGAAAAATATCCATGGTGAATTTTTCAAAAAGTTTATTAAGCTCGTTTATTATTCACAGTTAGCAACATTGCATTGTGTACTTCATATATGATGTTTATCATAGTTAAGGGATACTAAATGTCTAAAAAACTACCTAATGCTACTTGTAAAAGATGGCAACACTGTCAAGATGATGACAATTTTAACTTTTAATATATATCCTATTGCAAGGATAGGATTTTAATATTTATTAACTCCCCCAAAATCAAATTTTAATTTAAAAGTTTATTTTGATCATCTTACTTCCTGTGTTATTTAAAGTTTGCAACACTGCGTTCTGTTCTTCACATATGATCCCATCATCTGCAGGTAAGAATAACGTGTACACAAAAAGTTATATAGTTCCGTTAGAAAAAATACACCATTATACTGAGTTGGCAACACTGAACTCAATGACAGCACGTTTTTATCTTGTTATAGGTCTATTTATCGTGTTAATTGAAATCAACTTCGATCAACATACTTTCGCTTTAATACATCATTTCTGATGTATGGAGAAATATTTATGTTATTTACCACTAGCTGATGTGCCCGCCCCGTTGGTACGGTGTCAAATGTATTTAGTAAAATTGGTTGGCAACACTGACAACTATAACCAATATGAGAGTGGTAACTAGCATAGTTTTTTTGCTATGTTGTCGAATAATGTTCATGCGAATTTTGTTGCTGATACGTCGAAATATATGGTTACCATTTGAAAAATTGAATTTTACAATAGGTTGGCTTTGGAACTTGGGGACAGATATATATAGATTGTTAAGAATTAGAGTTTGGGTAAAAAAATCTTTGGTAAACTTTATTTTTATATGGGCCAGTCTAGTAACTTTGAACTTCGGCCCGTCACGAATCACCCCTTAGCTATTAAAATCCACACCCATGTCCCTGCCGGGACTCGAACCCGGGACCTTCGAGTCTTTGGTCTACCGCCGTAGAACGCACTACTACCCGGCCGGCTTAGAGTTTGGGATTTAGGTATAAATCACAATAAAACAAAATACAATCTCTTCTACTGCCAACTTGCTTATGTGGTGTGCGCCTAGCCTAAGAAGGACATTATAAACTCCTGACACTTCTCTTCCACATCTCTTAACACTTCCTGAGCACAAATCTCAGATAATATCAGGAAAGTTGTCTCCAAAAGGACGTAAAATAAGCGCACATTTTGACAGTGTGTGGGTGGTGGATGGAATTACAATTCCATTAAATTCATTATAGCATCTAAATAAGACTGTCGATGATGATCAGAATTACATCAGAATTGTCTACTGAAAATCATAAACAGAGCTGAATGAAAAATCACAATTGCATCACAGTTTATGATGGAAATTAAACGAGTTATCTGTTGATGGAAACAGTAAGAATTAGAAGCTTATTTTCAAGAAGAGGCATTATCTTAAGTGGAAACCCCTTTAATATGTTATTCGTTAAATAAAAGTGCACATCTCTAGAGAACAGTGTAGAGTTAAAAATAGTCTTGATAACGTAATTAAGTGAAAGGAAGGAAGTGTTACTATAATTAGGAAATCTCATTTTCACAACTCTTTTTTCTTTACTGATTCTCTCCTGAATTTTCTGTGTTTTTTTGTTCATGACAGACTCACAGGGAAATAAAAAAAAAGCGTTTGATTTTATTTTTAGTAAGAAGTGCAAGACAGAGAGTAAAGAGAATAAAAAAAAGGGGGATCTGAATATCGAACGGAAGTTGAGGGAAAGAGACGAAGAGAGACTTTAATATCAAATTCTCTCTACTTTATTTTTTTATTTCTTGTCACGAAACAGTAGCAATTCGGAAGTTCTTTTCAATCTTTGTCTTCATTCTATTATTATTATAGAGATAAAAATAACTTTGTGGAAAAGATTTTCTCAACTTCCTTTTTGTTACTTCGTGTGTGAATTTATTTTTTCCATTAAGGGTTAAAGTTATGAATTAAAACTCAATATTGTTTTCTTCGTCACTAAAAAAAAGGTATATAAAACAAGAATATAAAACTTATTTTCTGTAGTTTCTTCATATTCAAAAGGTCGTACTTTCCTGTACTTCATTCTGGAATCTTTCATTGTTTCTACTATTTTATTAAATTTTTCCATTACACTAATACTTGATTAAACTCTTTTTATATATTTTAGTGTTTGTTTTTCTTTTTGTTTAACTTTTATTTATCTCATTTCTTATCTGTACTTTCTATCATTTGATGCTTTTGTCTCTGACTTTGTTTCTAAAGGAATGCAATAAATTAGGTGTTCCCGGAATTAGTGTTTTTATTGTCTATGACCATCTTCTTTCATCGTCTCACTTTCACACCCATGAATACACCTTGCCTATGTCATATTCTGTAAGGTATACTCAGATTCATAGAAAATGTTCAATGTCTTTTTACTGAATCTGAAATTTAGCAACACTGAATTAAGAAACATTGCAACATAACAAATGGAACATAAATTTCAAATTTAAATGAAATATTTGGATCATTAATGCCATATTTTTCAACTTTTCGGACATAAAAAGTACAACCATTGGCATTGTATATTAACCCGATTGTACGTCTATTCAAAACGGTCTCCTTTCATATACCTTTAATTCTCAAGTGTGTGGTTAAAATTTTTCTGGTTGAAAAAATCTTTTATATGACGTGTATCGCAAGATATATAGAAAAATAAGGTTGTCCAACGCATGACTTTATTCAATTTTTCCAAGGATGTTAGAACTTAGAGGATAAACAAAAGTTTTACGAAAGAAACTGAATCCGAATGTCACAGCGCTATTCCGCCATCTTGATGTACTCAACTAAGCATGCATCCAACATGGTAATCTGTCGGGTTTAAATCAAATCTACTGTAAGTCCATCGAATTAACTGTTGCTTGATGGCAGTTTTCATAATTTTTTAAATTATTATTCTAAGAAGGTGAAGTCATCTTTATAATTCAGTAGAATTGCATAGGCTCTATAAGTATGATATTAGTACTCGATTTACATATTGGAGTTTCTTTCTGCATCATTCTGTAGAAACATGTTGAAGATTGTACTTGTACTGATTCTTACAATGACCTGCTTACTATACCGAAAAAAAAGCAGAAAACTTGGCAACTTGGTGAACGGCATCTGGCAATAAAATTATTGTCATTTGGAACAAAAATAAGACTTGACTGCAAGTGGTGAACACTGTTCTTAACATAAACAAACATATACAAGGTCATGTGACTTCACTCTCGTTCTGTTAGACCGAGCGTTGTGCTTTTTATTCACCTTAGTTTTTCATTTTACCTCGTATATAAGTTGTTCTTTACCGAAAGCCTTTAAATGAATAATTAGAGCAATTTGATACAAATGAATAAATATATGTTAGAACTTTTCTTTCCGAATAACTAAACGAAAACAATAATAATTCTGATGGATAAAATAGCTTAGAAAGCAAAGAACTACTGATGTGAAAAATAACTAAACTATTTTGAGGCCTGGGGAAAGGGAGGTAGAGATTGACTCTACAGACAGGAGAGGAAGGGATACGAATAAGTGTTATTCTAGAAATTTCTTCAGAAATGTATTTTTTTTTCTCTTCTATTGATTTTCTTTTCTGAATGGAAATTGAAAACATAAAGGTTGAGAAAACTTTTTTTAGTTTTTTTCTTATTCTTTTGTTCTTTTACCTATTCTTTTCTCATAGATTTCGTTCTCTTTATTTCTTCCTCGCTTAACACCCCTTCCTCCATACTTTATCCGAAAAAAGACTGGAAGAATCCAGACCTTCGGCAATTCATTTCTTTCTTCTTTGGATAGAATGAAGTAGTCGATCGTAAATGCGCGAAAGGAAAAAGGAAATTTATCTGGAAAATACTCTCACATTTTTATATCTATGTATGCCTCGTCCCATATATATATACCTAACTAACTAACTCTATGGCTTATGGAACTCGCAAGTTCATCGCCGCAGTAACAAACGTTCGCCATTGGATTCTATCCTGGGCAGTATCAAGCCAGTTTTCATCACGAACACCTACTTCTCGAAGATCTCTTCTAATATTGTCCTCCCAACGACGTCTCGGTCTTCCCAATGGCCTCTTTCCATCGGGCCTTCCAACCAGGATTGAATATAATCTTCGTTTTTCCCCCATCCGAGCTACATGCCCTGCCCACCTTAGTCGTCTCGATTTCATTATTTTTACAACATCTGGTGAATCGTACAGTCCGTGGAGTTCTTCATTATGCAGTCTCCTCCACTCTCCAGTCATCTCGTCCCGTTTTGGCCCATATATCTTTCTCAAAACCTTATTTTCAAATACACGCAATTTATGTTCATCTGCTAGGGTCGTACTCCAACTTTCGCAACCGTAAAGAATTACCGGCAGAATAACCGATCTGTATATTTTTAATTTCAATTTCCTTGATATTAATCGCGATGCTAGAAGTTTTTGGACTGAGTAGAAACATGCGTTCCCCGATACTAAGCGACTTTTTATTTCTTCCGTGACCTCATTTTTGCTTGTTACGTATGCTCCCAAGTATTTAAATTTGTTTACTTTCTCTATGACCTCATCCCTAATTCTTATGTTTTTAATTCCTTCATTCCCTGTGCTTCGGCTTGTTATCATGTATTTTGTTTTATCTATGTTTACCTGTAGACCTATCTCATCGCACGCTTCTACTAAGACATCGGTGTTGCTTTGTAGTGCATCTATATCGTCCCCTATTAAATCTACATCATCCGCGTATACAAACAGTTGATTCAAACCATTCAATGATAGTCCCTTTTTGTCCCCTTTAATTTTTAAAATCGCATATTCTAACGCGAAGTTAAACAGTAGTGGTGACAAGGCATCGCCTTGTTTCAATCCGTTGCGAATCTTGAAACTATCTGACATATTATTACCTATCCGTACTCTGCTTATGGGGTCGCTGAGACACATCTTCACTAGTTGGACCAATTTTTTCGGTATTCCAAATCGTATCAGGATACTGTATAACTTTTCCCTTTTGATAGAATCATATGCTTTCTTAAAATCAATGAATAGCTGATGAACCGTCCCATTGTATTCCCATTTCTTCTCCAAAATTTGTCTCAAAGCAAAAATCTGGTCCAACGTGGATCTATTTCTTCTAAATCCACATTGGTGATCTCCAATTATTTCATCTACGTATACATTTAGGCGTGTTAACAGACTATTACTTAATACCTTGTAACAAGTTGGAAGTAACGAGATTCCGCGGTAATTATTGCATTCCGACTTATCGCCTTTTTTGTAAATCGGAACAATTATTGATGTTTTCCATTCCTTTGGGAGCTCCTCCTTTCTCCATATAGCACTTATCAATTTATGTAGTTCCTTGATTAGTGTCGTTCCTCCTGTTTTAATTAATTCGGCTGGAATATTGTCTATTCCTGGTGATTTGAAATTTTTCAATTTCTTAACCGACATTTCGATCTCGATCTCGCTAGGTTCGGGAATCCACGGTTCTGCGGTATGGATTTCAAATTCCTCTGTTTGTTCCCCGCTGTGTACATTAAGAAGTTTGTCGAAATAACTTTTCCACACATCGACAATTTTAGTCGGATCCGCCTGAAGATCTCCACGTTCATTTCTAATCATTCCTAACCTCGGCTGGTAACCTTTTCTTAACGAGTTTACCCCTTTGTATAGATCTCGTATGTTATTTGTCTTCCCGTTTTCCTCAATCTCCTGAATCTTCTGCGTCAGATATTCTCGCTTTTTGTTTCTGAACCCTAGTGTGGCGTTTCGTTTCGCGTTACTGTAGTGGTTGGTATTTGCTTCGCTTTTATTACTTAGCCATCGCTGCCTTGCTTGTTTTCGTTCCTCATGAAGTTTAATGCATTCTTCATCAAACCAAGGTTTGTTTTTCTGTTGTTTCTTCTCACCTACGCGTTCCTTCGCTGCGCTCTTAATTGTTTCACGAATTGCCTCCCACATCTTACTTACATCAATTTCATTATTAATATCATCATTATTATTACTCGAGTCGGCTAGGATTTCGAACCTATTTGAGAGTTCGAGTTGGTAATCTGCTCTTATGCTCGGATTATTTAATAGTTTCACTTCGAATTTCAGTTGTTTTGATCCCTTGCTTTCTCTGTTCGCGATGCATAACTTTTCCCTTACTTTTGTGATCACTAATTGATGGTCGGTGTCACCTTCCGCTCCTCTGTACGACCTAACGTCCATTATGTTGGTGTGTCTTCGTCTGTCTACTAATACGTGATCGATCTGGTTGAGAGTTTTGCCGTCCGGAGATACCCACGTGTATTTGTGTATGTCTTTGTGTTCAAAGTACGTGCTCTTTACCAGTAAGTTTTTCGAAATCGCGAAAGTTATCAGTCTTTCTCCATTGTTGTTGGTCTTTTCGTGAAGACTGTATTTGCCTATAGTAGGTCTATATTTTTCTTCCCTCCCTACCTTTGCATTGAAATCACCCAACACAATTTTCGAATTATACTTCGGTAATCGGTCAAACAACCTTTCTAGCTCATCGTAGAATATATCTTTGTCGTTATCAGTAGCCACCTCGGTCGGAGCATAGACGTTTAATAAAACCGTGTTGCCCCATCGAGTACGTATCGTAACGTACGATAGTCTTTCGTTTACGAACTCTATATTCTGAACCGCCTGAAGGATACTATTCTTAATGAGGAACCCTGTTCCGAAATCGTGAGACTGTGTTCCCCCGTAGTAGAAAGTGTACTTGCCCTGTGGGATACTATCTTGACCCTCCCACCGAACTTCTTGTATCGCTAATATGTCTAGCTCGTACTTTTCGGTCTCGTGTACCGCCACCTGAAGAGCGCCCGTTTGGTATAATGTTCGTACGTTCCACGTTCCTATTCTAAGGTCTTTCTTAATCCTGTTCATAGAGCCCCCTGAAGCAGTCCCAGCCCGGAGATCCGAATGAGGGACTAGTTTACCTCCGGAATATTTTACCCCAGGAGAATCCATGAACCATCTGTTACTATTTCTTGACATGTTTTAGCGGTGTAGAGTTGTCAGCTCTACGACCTCGCAGTAAAGGTAGACATTCAAGATGTCGCCCTCTGTCCATCTCTGAGCCTTGCCGATGTCATTCATCTTCAGCCTCAGAGTGGTAATGGTGATGCTGCTTCCCTTCACCATGATATTTTTGTTCGGGGTTATCGTCCCCTAGCCTTTGTAGATCCCTCTACTAACTGCAAGGCAGCAGTACTGGTTTTGGTCCGCCCCGGAATATTTCCGGTACCCACCATATCTGGTCGGCATTCCCCTATCCGCCACCTGGGGAGGCGCCTGGTGGAAGACCAGTAACTCCAACCCGGGCATATATATATACCAGGTGCGTAAATATGAAACCGGAATTTATGTACAGAAAAGACACAGTGATTGGATGACAATGCTAAGAACTATTTTATTCGAAGTATTGGCCATCGCTAGCGATACATTTCTGCCATCGTTCCGGCAATGTGTGGATGCCAGACCAAACAAACTGTGCCTCTTGTGCTGCAAACCGGTCATCAAGCCAATTTCGTACATTTTCATAAGATGTGAAACGCTGGTCAGTAAGTGCGTGTCCCATGGATGGAAATAAGTGAAAATCGGAAGGCGCCAAGTCTGGTGAGTAAGCCGCATGGGGAAGGATTTCCCAGCCAAACGTCGCAATCGTTTCCTTGACCGGTTTTTCTGTGTGGGAGGGTGCATTATTGTGAAGCACAATCACTTTATGTTGTCGTTGGTCATATTCTGATCGTTTTTCACGCAAAGCTTGATGCAAATCGATCATTTGTTGTCGGTAACGTTGGGTATTAACGGTTTCGCCAGGTTTCAGCAGTTCATAATAGATCACTTCCTTCTGATCCCACCAAACACAAAGCATTGTCTTCCGTCCATAGCGATTTGGTCTTGCAGTTGATGTCGCCGGTTCTCCTGGAGTTACCAATGATCTTTTACGCTTAGGATTCTCGAAATAGATCCACTTTTTGTCACCAGTCACAATTCGATGGAGAAATGATTTCCTTTTGTACCTGGCGAGCAGAATGTCCCAAGTGGTTTTTCGGTTTTCCTGCTGTCGTTCAGTCAATGCATGTGGAACCCATTTTCCCACCTTCTGAAACTTGCCCATGGCTTTTAAACGTATGGAAACTTTTTCTCGTGTCACATTTAATTGATCCGCAAGTTGTTGTTGCGTTTGAGCGTCATCCTCATCCAACAAAGCTTGCAATTCGCTGTCTGCAAACTTTTTCGGTGGTCTTCCACGTTCTTCGTTTCTCATGTCAAAATTGCCACTTTTAAATTTTGTAAACCACGCATAGCACTGTGACTTACCAAGAGCATGATCACCGTAAGTTTCGACAAGCATGCGATGCGAATCTGCAGCAGTTTTCTTCAAAATGGTAACAAAAAATCAATGCTGTCCGCACATCGTAGTTTGTAGGTACAAATTGCGCCATGTTCAAAGCTATTAAATACTACATTATGACATGAAACTTGTCTGGTTGTGAGTTGCAAATCGTTATCAGCAGTCAAAACAAACAGGTGGCGCCAAGGACGAAGTTTTACGGTAACCACAGTGACAGCTAACGCCGTCTATACGCAAATTCCGGTTTCATATTTACACACCTGCTACATGTGGGTTGATTGAAAAGTACTGGCAACATTGCTATGATAAGTGGAAAGACATTCAAAACGACATCTAGTAGTAAAACTTGTGGTTAATTGAAATCATTCCTAATATATCTTGTCATTTGTTTCGTGATGTTCCTTCCACTTCCTTCCTTCGCCCTGCTGTCGTTTACTTGCGACGTTTATAGAACTAACTATAGGTTGTCTTAAATTTGACGTCATTAACTTAACCAAGGATATTAGAATTAGATGATAAGTCAAAATTGAAAGACCTGAATCCGAACATAACAACGTTAGTCTGCCATCTTGGTTTGCACATGCATAATTTAAAAGAGTGGGAAAGCCTTAAAATAAAAGTTATCAGCTTGTAAAACTGAGATTTTACTCTTTTTTGTGTTGTTTAATTAATAGTATTTAACCAAATTAGCATATCAATATGTAAAGTTACAAATAAATAGTGCTGTCCTAAATTATAGTTGTGCACACTAAGATGGGAGCTTGAAGTTGGTACATTTGGATTCAGGTTTTTCAATTTTTTAACCTATAATCTAATTCTAATATTCTTGGTTAAGTCAATGACGTCACGTCCGACACTATCTATAGTTAGTTCTACAAACGTTGCAAGTATACTACAGCAGGGCGAAGGAAGTGGTATATAGAAATCTGTTTGCTTGATACAACCGTTGATGGCAGTAGTGAGCTTCTTTCGCCCGTTATCCCTCTCTTGTTTCTGACCAGAGAATCTTGGGACAGAAATACGTAGATATATGTAAGGGCTGCTTTTCTTGCAAGCGTGCGTTGCTTGCGATTTGGGTAAGTAGTCAATCGAAACACGTGTTTCACGTAAAACACGTAATAAAACACATGTTTCAATTGGCTGCTTACAAAAATCGCAAGCAACGCACGCATGCAAGAAAAGCAGTTCTAAGATTGATGAGGATAAATGGGATTGAAATAGGAGCATTGAGCTAATTGCTAGGTTATTATTCAAAGCTTACGAAATAAAGTTTTTCACTAAGTATTTGCTACCCATTCGCGGTTGTCTTTGAAGAAGAATATACGTGGTTTATACCCAAAACTAAAATTTATTATAATCATACTACGAAGAGATGGTTCACTAACTTTTAGTGGACTAATGCGCAAAAAAAAAATAAAAAAAAAAATAAAAATAAAACCGAAGGGAATGTTCATATCTATGGTTCATGTTTTCTGCATTAGGATGAAATGTTTACAGTCACCAGGTGATAGATAAACACTTAACTACAGCTTCTCTGTCAAAGCTGTGTAAAACGTGCTTAAAACATTGGAATAACATTTGTAAATAACATAAACATTAAGGTTGTTGGACGTGGTCGCAACGCAACAATGCTATTGACAATAATTTAGTTATTCTTGTGGTAAAGACGCAGTATCGTAGAAGAAGAAGACGACTTTTTCGCTTGCAAGTACGATACTAGAGACAAAAGTATTTGTGTGTACAGCTGGTATGTGCAATATTTCGTGCGTTGATCCCAGTGACCTCTAATTTATCATTCTGGAGTACTCGATTACGTTACAAATCAAGTTAATGCCTGAAGCCAGACACAAGAGACAGCAGTTAACCTTATTTGTTCACTTCCAGTTTAATCCGAAGGGGACCAACCGGCTTTAGGTGTGTGTCGCGAGAGTAAGTAATCTCATAATAAAGTCACGTGTTAAACAACGAATAGGGACTGTGTTTTAAATATCTTTTCGAAATCGTTTTGTTTTCAGCTGTCTCGGTAACTTAGGAGGGAAAGAATCCTCTGTCTTAGTGGGGGGTAGATCCCCGTCCATCCTATTTTTCCTATTTTTAAAAGAACAGTACTGTGTTCTGTTACTACTTATGAATAAATGCTCCCTTGTGCGTTTGCAGGCTTTTATTTAGCATTTTATACATGATTCGCAGACCTGAAATGCCAAGTGAGCGAAGGTGGGTTAGTCGTCAGGTTACACTTTCTTGTTCATTGTCAGCGACTGAAGGATTAAACACGTCACGTGATTTTTTGCCCTTCTGTTTGTCCTTGAAAAGTATATCACAACAAAAGTCGTTGCAATCATCACTCAAGACATTATTGGGAAGAAAAACTAATAAATTCACTCCCTCCCCGTGTTGATGTAATTTTCGGGTTTAATTATGGTCGAGAGTCGAACGTAGTAAGGCCTTAAAAATGAAATGGAAATTAAATTCAACGAATGTTGTTTTTTTATTGATAGCTTATTTTTTTAAAAATAACTTGAATCTTATTTAATTTGCTATGTGCTATTATATGTCAAGCATAATTGAAAGCGTAAGACATAATTTTTTTAAAAAAATCGCACTACACGAAAACAAGCGTAAAACGCTAAGCTACAGCAGGAGGTTTGGTTCATTCTGGACTAAACCGGAAATGAACACACAAGATTAAAGTGTTTGCTCTTGCATCTGACTTTAGATACTAATCGAACACAGCAGTATTGTCAAGTAATCGAGCTCAGTGAATACAGATAGTACCAAGTAAGTTAACGCATCGAGGAAGGGAAGTGTCATGGACAAATCGGTTCTCTCTTTTCCACTTACAACCGTTGATGGCAGCACTTAGCTTCGCTTGAACTTCTCCGTTTCTTTTGTTAGTGACAAATGAATCTTCGTATAGAAATTGTAGTGGATGGTGGCTAGCTGGTCATCCAAAGTTACGAAACTAAGCTTTTACAGAAAAGATTTACCCCAACTCATAGATAAAAGAAGAAATATAAATCGTTTGCATACAAATATAATGTTCATTAGAATCATATTTAGATATGTATTAGAAAGGCCGGTTTCCCTTCCTTGTAGTGAACTAATGAGCACAGCAAATCTTAACGAGTGAGTATGCGCACTTCTTTGATCATTAATTATATCGTAGTTTGATATTCCAATCACCAGGTGGCAGAAAAACACGGGACGAATCGTTACTATACAAGACAGAACAACACAGTTTGCGCGATTCATTAAATTATTAACTTCCTAAACGAGCGGGTGAGCTTCTAAACACGGGATTTAAAGTTTTTGGTAAAGTTGGCTTCCAACCACTCCGTTCAAGAGACCCCGACGGGAATTGAACCCGTGACCACGCGTACAAAAAGCGAGCACGCTAACATCAGGGCCAACCCGAGGTAGATAGCTGTGTGAAATAAGGTCACGTGACATATTCTAGGGAGATTATAGTGTAAAAATCGCATATGATTGGTTCTAATGTCAGAGGACTATTTTTTCTATAAAGTATTTATTGAAACAATTCATAACATGTATTGCAATTAAGAAGCCTTTTATTTTTCAAAATAACATAATATTAAACGTGTATAAGTATTGTTAATTTTGTGTTTGTTGTTAATTTTTAGTAAGATACTTCTTCCATCTTCATCGTATTTGCCTAAATCGTTCGGCAATGTGAATACATGACGACTGTGAAAAAGGATGTATCAAGCAGCACCAATACGTACAACAGGTATCGCACAACAGCAGGCAGGGAGAATGGAATGTGGAGATTGTGCATTTGAGCCATTCATTTCCGAAAGACCTGATATATAGAAAGAGGTCATGTCGGTTCCATCCAACTGTACGTAACAATACTGGAGTGCTCGAGTAATACCTAAAAATAGACGCCAGACCAAACAGTTAACCATGTTTTCAGTTTAATCCACAATGGACAAGACGTTCAGTTCTAGCTCAGTTTAATTACGCTTGTTGTGGCTGTGCGGCTCGTTTCTTATTTATGAATTATTGGGTTATGCATTATCAATTATTCTTGGGTTATGCACGTACCGAACTTCGTACTATAAATAACGTTCACTTTATTTGTAAGAATTAAAATATAAATTAAAGAGCGGGCCGTACAGAAATAAGCATAAAAAACTGAATTAAAATTGAAAATTTGGATTAAAATGTACTTAACTGGAAGTAAACGGTCGATATTAACTGTCTCCGCCGCTCCTTGACTGGGTTAAATTTTAAACTTAATCGAGCTGTCCAGTAACATTTTAGATAGAGGTCAATAGTTAGGCGTCAAATTAATAATACTAGATAAACATGCTCGTAAAACTCGCAACACTTCAAACCGTTGTAATTGTCTCGATACGAGAAGAGAGGCGTTTTATCGACTGGTGTCAAATAGCAATTCATAGAGTGATAGAGGTGAGCGTGAATAGAGCCATAACTTCCATTCAATCTCTTGTGATTATTTTCCTCTGATAAATGACAATTGGTTTGATTGACCTACCAAACTCAGTAGATTACAATAAATTTACCAAACGAAGTGATTTGATACTGAACTAACGTCGTATCTACTATTCTCCCTCCCCAACTTTTTGTATCCATACAGAAGGTGTACGAAAGAAATCGTCATAAGTCTCAAATCACAGAAGACCTCCGGTTGGACGAAAGGATAAAGCGCTTGCTTTCTGTGAAAGTGGTCACGGGTTCAATTTCCACCGGGGTCCATTGAACGGGATCAAAAACTTAGGTTTCGTTTTCAGAAGCACGCCATCTCGTTTAGAACATTAAAAACAATTCAATTCAATTTGAATGACAGCAGTTATTTGGATCATTCAAAAAGGACATCACAGAATAACCCACGGAATTTATGAAGTAATCTGTTCAGTTTGCGACCCCTTACAAGTAATGAAGTTATTAAGACAACGTACAAGATAAGCCACCACAGGCGCGCCTAAATCGCTGGGTATCATAGTTCAGCTTGAATCGCTGCCTTGAGAGGATTGTGTGCATAGGTAATTCCGAAAGGAAAAAGTCACAGGGGTTAAGATCAGGGTAGTAGGGAGGCCAATTTATCCCTTTCACCACTGACTGTCTACATTGTAGGGAAATAACGCTGTCGTCAAAGTGTTTGGCAAGGACGTTGGAAACATACTGCTCATGTTTTCGACAGCACCCAGGATATACGTAAATGGCAGAAGTGAGTCGATCAACATCTGGACATACTGGACGTGCACTGGTGGCAGTTCCATATGAAATAGCAGTTCACCAAATACTGGTCCAATTATTTTCAAGAACGACGTTGCACACCACATACTCTGTTTTAACAGAGTCCAGCTGATGTGAATTTTGCACTACGAGGTGAGTGAGGGCTTCCGGTGCGCAAGATCCTGAAACTCTCACTTCACCCAGTACACATGGTTTCATAAATTGCATGGGTAGGGGTGTTTTGTACTGTCCTTTTGAATAAATGGTATATCTGGTTTCGTTTATGATGGACGAATTACAGGATTACAGCAAAAGTATTTTTCTCTCTTCTGTCCCTAACATTTTCTTATTCAGTATAAATCCTTTCGTATAAAAATACCTACAGAATGTTTTAGAAACGTCCGTGATTTTTCATAGTTCTAATCTGGAAAACTACTAACAAAATCATAACATGGAAAAATTCTCAGAATCTAGACAGGCATAACTAAATATTTAATAGTTTTCCAGTATTTATATTCCCAAAATACTTTAATTTTGGACTCCAAGGGACTAATTTGGACTCCGAATTAAACTTCTCTCAGCTGGTCTGAGCTGCATACAATGTTAATAAGTAAAGATTGTACTTGATGTTAATTTAATATTAAAATCCCTATCCTTATTATCTTCTTTAGTACTTCCTGAAGCTTTTGAAAAAATAAAAGGTACGAGTTTGTGATTTTTAATCGTCTTTCAGTTCTAATTGACTGCGTTGAACTACATAAATGGCCACTATATATGAAGATAACATATTAACAAGAAGCTTATGGAAAGTAGCAGGAAAATAGACTGTGAAAAATACACTTTTTCACATTTTCAAATCATGTTTTTCACTCGTTAATTTAGTGAACGTTTGAGCACTTTTCTGTGTGATCTTTTCACATATCTGATCATCGTTTCAAAACTTTTTTGTACATTTTTTCGCACGCGTTAGTCAGAGTTTTTTTTACACAAATTAGTGAGTTAGAGTTTCTTCCACACAAGTTAGTGAGTTAGAGAGTTTTTACACAAGTTAGTGAGTTAGAGTTTTTCTCACAAGTTAAGGAGTTAGACTTTTTCACACAGGTTTTGAGCTTTTTAGAATTTTTCACACAAGTTAGCAAGTTAGATTTTACAGAAGTTAGAGAATTAGAGCGTTTCCCCACATGTTGCAATGCACTCCATACCCATTCAGTAGCGTAGGAGAAAGTATAAAAGTTGGGCGGAATAGAACACGTAAGAGGAAAATTGTTGTAACAAATTGAAATTCAAGGAAAACTCTAAATTTGCCATTTTTCTGTCTTTACAATTAAGAAATACGATGTAAATGTTATTGAGATGGAGTTTATGAAGATATATTATGAGCAAATTTGCTTAACAGGTGTTTCTAATAATGATGTGTATCTAAGGATGTAAGAAACAATCAAAAGACAAGTTCAGAAGGAAAGAAGCTCCTTATATTTCTTGAACAAATTACTTACACTTTCTAAGCATAAACCTTTGAGGAGTTGAAAAATATATTTACACTCAGATGAATAGAAAATGGTGGGTGGGAATCATTTCGTACAGTGGGACAGCATGGTAATACTAAAGAACAATGAGTTTAGAATATGAAAGAACATTCAGTTGTTTATACACATATTACTACGTATTTTCAGTGGTGCCAGGTTCTTTAAAAATTTTAACTTAGAAAATTTTCTATCGGCATTTTTTACAGTGTATAGTTATCTAGTTTGTTTTACATTTTGTATTAATTATATTTCAGTAATCACAGTACTGGTAATGGTATAGAAAAAAATAAAGCTTTAATTAAATGTAGCCAAAAGCCATTGACAAGTGGCTGTATAATTACTTTTCGAAGTTGCTACCACTGAACTTATGATATTTTAATAAGTTCTGTCATTGTATTAGTAATTTTCAATTCATGAAATGAAAATCAAGAGAGAAAGAGAGATTAACTTTGATGGTCTAAGAAAAGAAACCTTGAATAGACAAGGAAGATTCCAGGTGACGCTTTCGCCATTTGTTACCTACAAGATCTTTGTGTGAAAGAGTTTAGAATTAATTAAGCAGAAATGATCAATTGCGCAGTTTCTTCTCTCAGCAGCTGAAGTGCTGAAAAGTTAGTTCTGAGAAACCTACATCTACAAACAACGCCTCACCAAACTAGAAAATTAAATTCAATTGTTTTCAGGATATAAGAACACTGAGTGAGAAAGAGACAGAGAGAGATAGAGAGAACAGAAATGGCTGTCATTTCAGGTACCACCGTAACTAAGTTGAAAGCAAATTTTCTCTTTAGCATCTTCTTCACTCACACTGCCTGTCTCTATTCCTCCGTCTCTGTCACTCCCTCCCCTCCCCTCTCTCTCTACTTTGTGCCTTGAATTTAACTTTCTAGTTTCAAAATTACTAATAAATTTTAATAAATTTAAAAATTCATGTTGTGGTACACTATCCTAATTTTAGGATAATTACATTACTTTTTTGCCACGCTTTTATATCCTTTCTCTGTCTTTTCGGGCTTTCCGGTTATCTTGTATCCATTTACCAATGTACAAACGACTTGGAACTTTGTTCATGTATATATATGTACACATGTGTATGTGTGTGTGAGAGAGAGAGAGTAACAATACAAAATAAACAATTATTAAGAATTTTTATTTTTGAAATCCAATCTAGGTTTGAAAACTTTTTTTATTCTCGCCAGCAACGCCTGGTAGCTCCGTAACCCACCGTACGGCTTTCCTTACCGGCGTTGCATACCATTTCAGGAAAGGTATGAAAAATGCGCATACCTAGCTTGATATCTTTGTGGAAGTTGTCTCAAATATGGGGCCAACAAGATATTTAACACGTATAAAAAGTAAAATAAAATATGAGAAACCTTTCAGAAAGTACGCTTTAATTTAAATGCTGAAAGGTAGAAAAAAAAAATGTCTGTTCTTTATTTCAGCGAAACAAAATTTTGCTTGGTGACAACTTGGTACACTCCTGACAGATATAAACCACCTCACATTTAATGTCAATGTGGTGTAATAAGTTCTGTTACGAACTTCGGGTTGGGAGATCCGGGTTCGAATCTTATACACTACATACTTGTATTCTCTCGTCTGCTTTACGTTAATAACAACAAAACTACATAAAAAATTGTATCGAAATAGTTAAATATTTACATTGACCCTGTTTTAACACTTTTAAGAAACATGATTCGAATAAGGAAAAATGAAGATTATATTCCATCGTGGTTGGAAATCCGAAGGGAAAGAGGCAGTCGGGAAGACTGAAATGTCGTTTGGAAGATAATAGCAGAAGGAATCTGGAAATAGATGTTGGTGATGAAATGTGGCGTCATCTTGTCCAGGATATCATCCATTGGTGAACGTTTCTTATTGTGAGTAATTTGCGGGCTCTATAAGTAGTCATAGAATTCGCAAATTTGTAGATGTAGAGAGCACTATTTCTAAGCAGTCACTGAGTTCCCTGGTTAGAATTTATTACAATAGTTAATTTCGGATGTAAACTGCGGTAGCAGTGCGGGTTCGAGTCATGCTCGCACCTGCCATTCTGACTAACGTTTTGCAGAATTTCCCTCAATTTCGCGAGGCAAGTGCCTTGATGGTAACTTGAATACAGGTCCATACCTCTACCGTGCACATTCCTTATACCATAGCTATAGCATTATTTAATACATGATTGCCTGCAGCCTTAAGAGAATGAAAAGGCCAACAATACCAAGTTTCCATTTCCAATAAGCAGTCAACGACATTTGACACTATAGCACGGGAAATAAGAATATCCACTATATCACGGGGACTAGTATATATTTATAGATAAGAATAAATATCTGTAAGATTTTCACAAGGTACCTTTGATATGTTACAAAATAAATTATTTCGGAATATATGTTTATATTTATTTGATAGAGCGTGATGATCGTCCCGTTAGCCTTCTTGCTAGTATCATCAGGGTATCTTTTTTATGTTAATTGACAATTTTATAACGCTTTTATAATAACAATTGTAAATTAACATAATAAAATCCCCTGGCAATGTTAGCAGGAAGGCTATCGAAAAGACAATCATGCTTTATCATATAAACACACACAGTCACACACAACGAATATCCTGAAAGAGTTTTATTAATAATTTCTGTTGCACTAGTTTGAAGTAATCGATATAAAATTTTAGTACAATGGATTAGGTTTATACATAAATTTGAGATGCAAGGAAGATAAAACTTATCAGTAATATATTCTCTTGTATTATTTATGACTCTCTGCTAACCCTGGGGTAGTCTTTCGATTCAACTCCTACAGAAATCAGCTGGTTTGGAGTCATCAATTCAAGTTCGAAAAGCATTTTCGTTATCAAAGGAGTATTCCTTGGATAGAGAATGACAGAGAATGAAAAAGTAAAAATCTGAGGGAGGAAGATCTGGGGAATAGGCGGGATGTCGAAGAGCCCCCCAACGAAACTCCATATTAGCAAACGTGCATTATCATGTTGCACCAACACTTGCTGCAGTTTTCCCGGTCGATTCTCTTGAGTTGTGGCCGCAAGGCGTCTGAGTTGTTGGCAAAAAGAAATGGCGGCGGTATAGTTACAGTTCTGGGAAGCAATTTCCAGTACACGACGCCACCCTTGTCCCACCAGACGCTTAACATTGCTGTCAATGGACATTAGTTTTAGCACGGAGAGTTGCTTTTTGTTAGAGATCAACCATTCCTTTCTTTTTTATGCTGACATTAAAGGCACCGTTTCTCGTCATCAGTAACAAGCCTGGACAGAGTGTCCGATGTTGTTCTTCAGCTAACCAATCACAAGCAAGCAAAGAAACATAATTGGCCACAGGTTGATTTATATCATTTTCACTTAAAGGGTACGGTATCCACAGACCCAATTTCTGGACCTTTCTCATAGAATGCAAATGTTACACGATGGTTGACTGTTAAAGCTCATTACGTTGGCCAATTCTCTGGTTGACTGACGTCAATCATCGTGAGTTCAGACGGTTTTCATTAAACTCCAATGGTCTTCCTGAACGTGGACAATCACTCAGTGGCTATGTTTAAAACAAATAAACTGTTTATTTGCCGTATTTTCCACGATGGCATTCTTCCTGTACACGGGGTAAATATTTCGAGCCACCTTTGCTGCTTTCGCTTCTTTATTAAACAAAGAGAAGAATATGTCGGGACTGTTCGCTTTTCTCCACTTGACACTCCATCTTCTGTGGTTCACAAATCACACAAACGTTCTTAAAATCTGCATAATTCAATACTTTTTCACAAACAGAATAGTATCACTCCAAATGATCCTAGTAAACGCAGTACTTCCAGGCCACAAACAAACGCTAAGAACTTATACATAAAGATAACTTATCATCAATTTTATCATATAAACATATTTACGGAAATAGCGAAATATTTGTTATTTGTGAGTTGTTTTCGTTATTTCTGTCAACAGAAGTGATTTTGAGATACGTTGCCTAAGCTTGCAAAAGAAGAAAAAAATATATATATTTGTTGATTAATGAATTAAAAAATCTCTCTCTAAACATTAAGAAACAAAAGCGAATACCAGTCTCTCATCCTTGTGGGTAGTATGTGACACCCACTTAATGTCATTCTTTTGTGAGTTGTTTGAAGCTAATACACGGGTTTGAATTTGGCTTCTCATCAACTAATGGCTGTTTCAATGGGTCGCGAAACTACAAGTAAACAGCGATGAAAAATGAGTTATTTAAAAACGTGACAGCATATATACTCTTCTTCCTTGTTGATAGAAATTTGGAAGTCAACAAAGTTTAGTTTTCTTCCTAGTTTTTAAGGGGAAAAAAACTAGAAGAGTGGAATCTCTTGAGTCATTTTTCAGTTCCAACAAAACAAAGTTCTTAACAGAACAGGTCATTAAAAACGAGAAAACAAAATGAAATAAAACAACCCAACAGATCCTATAAATGTCTGTTCCTGTCGTTTTTTTTCTTCTCTTCTTGCTTTTGTTTTTTCTAGGATGGTTCTTCAGGTCATTGCCTTCTTAAAGTCGATATTCTTTTGCTGAAAACTTTGGTACTTCAGTGTTCCGTACATGTCTTACTTTGCCAACCGCGCGCTTCTTGAGAGCGGATGTCAGGAAGAGCTAGAGAGAGAGAGAGAGAGAGAGAGAGAGAGGTACCTAGTGGAGAAAATGGTTTTCTTCTTAAAAGGTTGTTTCTTCTTCTGAGTGCATGACTTAGAAGCAAAGGAAAACAGAATTGTTTTAGACATAAATCACAACAAACATCCAAGAAGATAAATCAATCTAAGGTCACAATCACTCTCCATTTTTGTATTTCTTACTCTGTCTTTTCTTGCCCGTATTGCCTGTACAGTTTTAAATGGTTAATAAATGAACCCAACTTGTCCTATTCATGACACCATATACTATAAAAGGTGAAAATTCGTTTATAATAACTTAGCACGAACCCGATGACAATACCCTGAAATCTGTACAATAAAACTAGCGCGAATTCTTTAAACGGAGAACGCTAAGCACATGTAAAGGACCTACCGCTTTCCTAGTCACATGATTAGCAATGATCCAATACACCGAGGTGACTGAACCCAAATCTGAAATTAGTTTCTCTATATAGGTTTTCATTGAAGTGCTAGTGTAAAATCTTAAAATGGAGAATACTAAACAAATTAAAACGACCTGCCAGCTTTATAGCCATTAGATTAAATTCATTTCCTGATAGTTGTAAGTCTACATCAATCGTTCCGGTGAACAATCAGCGTAGAGAGCGCTTGAATCCTGGCTTATTAGCTGATAACATGTCGTGAACTGGCAACAGCCACGAATCTGGCGCTGGGAACTTGTTTAATCAGCAAAAACATGGTCGTTCTCTGCAGGACACTGCAAGATACCATACTACCCAGTCCATTACCGTCACATAATAAGAAGCAGGCAGGGATATGCTGTCTCATCTTCCATACACTCCGGACCTCTCTTCGAGTGATTTTAGCTTTTTGCATCCTTAAAGGACTTTCGGATGTTAAATGAAAAGAAAATAAGAAGAAAGTGGTTACTATATTCCAAATCTGTAGGAAATGTATCTATATTTTCTGTAAGGTTTTCGACAGTGAAGCTGATTCACCTGCTATGCGCACTCCATTTGCTGCCAATAAATTTTATAATTTAAAGGAAGGGGGGGGGGAAAAGTTACTGTTCACGATATTTGTACTGAAAACACAAACATTCAGCATGTTGTGATGAAAAAAAATGAAAGGCCTATCGGTAACGAACTAAAGAGAAAAGTTAAGGCGAAGGGAAATTGTTGTAAAGAAGTGTTGAGACGCGTGGTACAAGTCGTTTAGTTTCCGGTGACAGTAAGATGTCTTGGCTTCCGTGTTAACAACGAAATTTTCGGATCTATAAATAATTAGTAAGCTAACTTTGAAATAACATGTTGAGTACGTGTTTCTAAAACTAGGGGTGGTGATTCATATTTTGTGCATGATTAATTATTTGTGAAGAGTTCATCCCCCTGATGGGAAATAAAGTACTGGCAAAATAGTAATCTAAATTCAAGCATCAAAGTGCTAGAAACTGATTGTTGACTCAACATCAAACACAACACATGAAGATGAATTATCCATCATAGCAATATATTAGATTTATGTACTTTTTATACAACCATACACAATAAACTCTTAACTAGGTAATCATGTATTTAAAAATATATCTGGTGTAGTAAAAAGTAATCCATTATTTTGCCAACAGATGGCTTCAGTGATCTGTAGCTCGCGTTGTATAAGTCCGATCGGGTTCAAAGAGATGGCGTTCAAAAGATGAGATTGCGTACTACAAACACTGTTCAGATAGTTG